>JANAVB010039219.1:19289182-19553111 GCA_029216955.1 Iris pallida
CTTGGGAGGACCACCTTCACTTGTAGAGTTTTCTTAGAACAACAGCTACCAAGCCAGTATAGAGATGTCACCTTTCGAGGCTCTATAGGACGGAGGTGTCGTACTCCCTTGTCTTGGGATGATATCGGTAAGAGGGTTTTGCTGGCCCTGAGATGGTGGGGATGCTGCAGAGAGGTCAGGGTTATCAGGGATAGACTTCGGGTGGCGCAGGATAGGCAGCGGCATTGGGCCGATAGCCACGGAGGCTATTGGAGTTGAGGTATAATTTAGATTTTTCTAGTATTTGAGTCTGATTGTGATTGTTTTAGATTAAGCTCTAAGTCTTGTATTTTGTTCTAGGTTGATGATCTTGTCTTTCTGCGGATTCTCGACGCGTGGCACGATTCGTTGGTGGCGGCAGGAAGCTTAGTCCACGAACATCGGACCATTCCGTATCCTGGGCAGGGTCGGTACAGTGGCTTACCGAGGGTACCGCCTGCACTAGAGGAGTGCACAGGTGTTCCACGTGTCAGCTGAGACGGTACGTGGCAGATCCCAGTCCGTCTAGACCACTCCGAGATCGAGGTGGGACGACACTCAGCTACCCAGAGAAGCCGGGAGATCTTGGACGAGAGAGAAGGTGCTCCGGAACCAGTCATTCCCTTGGTTCGCGTTGCATGGAGACACCACTCTCCAGGTGAGTCCACTGGGAGAGGGAGGACGGACATGCGGGAGCGATTCCCATATCTCTTCGAGCCTTGAGGTAAAATTCTTCTTTTCTTCCTTGTTCAATTCATGATTGCTGTGTTATTTCATTCAATTTCGAGGACAAAATTTTTAAGGAGGGTAGATTTATCACCCCCAGTTTTCTAATTAGGGGTATTTTCGTCATTTCAAGTTTTAAAATATTTTAGAATTTTATTTGATTTATATGATTTTTAGGAATTTATTTGAGTCGGTTTGAATTTTATCCAATTCGGACTCAAATTGGAGATCCGGGTAGCCTGGACACTAGTGGGACCCCAAAACTAGCTGTGTTTGGCCACACACTCTCATAATTAGGCTAGAATTTATCAACCCAACTTTCATGACTTAATTAGTCTTTAGAGGCTAATTTAGTTAGTTAGATCTAAACCGAAACGAACCGAACCAAACCGATTTTAAACCAAAACCAAACTAAGCTTAAGGGTTGGGAGCTTATTGGATCCCAACCAATAGCCCCCCACACATGGCGGCCACTTGAGGAGAACCCCCCCCCCCTTTCCTTCTTCATAAGTCACAACACTTTCTCTCCAAGAATTTCTTTCTCTCCAAAGCCTTCTTCCCTACAGAAACTACACTTAGGTTTGTCATTAATCCCTCATTTATTACTCCATTTCTTTATGTTCTTCACAATAAATGTAGAGAGAACCTTCTCTACACTTTGCCCACAAATTTTGTAGGATTCCCTAGAATCTAGGTTAAGAAATTATTTGGAGCTTAAATATAGTGGTGTATATATCTATATATATATATTATATATATATATATATATATATATATTATATATATATATATAGATAATATATATATATATATAGATATATATATATGTGTGTGTGTATGTATTATAATAATTATTTATTCATGTGTATGTAGAGGTAGTGGTGTGTCATGAGGTTGTGTAAGAGTGGTAGAGAGATGTGAGAGGGTGGTGTGTGTGTTGGAGGGTGTACGTGAATGTGTATATATATATATATATTATATATATATATATATATATATATATATATATAAATATAATATATAATATTTACATGTGTGTGTCTATGTATTTATATATATTTACATGTATATGTGGGTGTAAGTATTTATATATATAGATACATATATATGTGTATGTATCTAGATAGATAGAGGAGATTGAGTATATACGTGTATAGATATATCTATATAAATTGATATATATAGATAGATATGAAGATATATATTATATATAATATATATTAATTATATATATATATAAATATATATATATATATATATATATATATATATATATTGATATTATAGAGATGGTGGGAGGAAGAGATGAAGAGACGTAGAAGGAGGAGAAGAATAAGAAGGCAGCTGCAGTAGCAGGGAATGCAGAGCAGAAGCAGTAATTCGCAGCAGCAGCAGCAGAAGGATGCAGTATAGTAGTAGCAGCATGCTGCAGCATCATATGCCCCCCCTTTAAGTCCCTATAAGCCTATAAACCCCATTTAAGTCCCCTAACCTCTCTTATATATATATATATAAATGTATATATATAGATGGATATATATATGTATATATATAGATAAGTATATGTATATATATAGATAGTTAGGAAGATAGAAGAAATTAGAAGAAGTTAGAATAGAGTAGGAAAAGTTAGAAAGAGTTAGAAGTTAGAAAAATTAGAAATAGAAGAGAAAGAAGGAAGAATAGGAAGAGGGAAGAGAATAAGAAGAGTTAGAAATGAGAAGAAATTAGAAAAGATTAGAAGGAGGAGTTAGAAGAAGAATTAGGAGAAGAAGTTAAGAAGAAGAAGAATTAGAATTAGAAGGGGGAAAGAGGAGTAGAATATAGGAAATCGAGTTAGAAGGGAAAATTGAGCTCGGAGCGTCAGATTGCGATGAAACTTGACGTAGGCCTAGGTTATGTGAATTAGATTTTGCGGGTAAGCTCCCGAGTGGAAATCGGGGTCGTAGGGCGCCGGTATCGCGCCGTATCAGTGCGTATCTTAAAATATTCAAGATATCTGCAACGGGCCGTAAGGTGGACTAGACGTCTACTTTATCTAGGTATTTTGGTAGATAACGAACCTATAGGCTAGTACCCTACTATCCCAGGGAGATCGGATCAAAATATCAAGCGTAGGTAGGCTATCTAGATAATCGCCGAGGTAGAATTTTACCCTAAAAAGGATAATTTAAGGAATTGGCCTACGGCCGAGAAATTGAGTTTGAAGTCCAAAATGGACTTGGATATGGATTGTATAGGTTGGTAATGAGTAGAATTAGCCGTCTAAACCTAGTCTTGGACCCGGTTGACCACGGTTGACTTTTTAGACTAAAAGTCAACTATGGGTCAACACTTTACCCAATTTAGTTCCAAATTCTTTTTAACTTGGACAGTTGACTAAAAGTCAACTTTAGTCACAGTGACCTAGGGTTGACCTAGAGTTGACCTAGAGTTGACCTAGAGTTGACCAGAGTTGACCCGTTGACCAAAAGTCAACGGTAAGCCAGTTTTCGACCTAGTTTGATTCGGATTGACTTCTAATGTTCTCCCATGACCAAGATTGACCCGACTAGACATGTCTTGACCTAGAATGACTAAATAGGATTTAATTTGATTTAACTTTACTTTCTAAACTTAGTATTGATACGTCTTGTTCTCTATAGGTCCTCGAGACACTGCAGTTGATCCAGTCGACATATATTATCATCTTACAGGTGAGTACATTCTCTGATACTTATTCCAATTTATGATAACTGTTATGATTCATGTACTTAGTGTTGATATGCTTATTCTCAACACATGGTTCTACGGATTGGTATTCTTGGATCCCGACGAGAGATGTTTTCTCCTTCTTAGGGGGATGTATTGTGCAAGCACCCTTGTAGCTCTTGCTCAATATGTGGTCACTGATTCTAGAGAAGGCTAGCTACCTTCTCATTAGAATCTCGTGCAGTGACGTGTCCTGTTTGGATCCATTCTACCAGTTGGGATAGGGGGAGTAGTAGCGTATGCCTGTGATCATATCCCCTTGCATTCTTGGACAGTGTGAGTCATATACCGCACTTATGACTTGTCAGGCCGATTCTCGACAGGTACCCAAGCCGATCAAAGCCGAAACTACTACTCACACATATTGGATATATAGCTTACCTTGATTTGTGTACATGCCATAATTAGTTCTATTTTCTTGTTCTAGCTCTAGCTCTACAGCTTACCATGCCATGATACGTACATGTACACTCCATGATTCATTGTATATGCTCTATTTACAGTCTTATAGCTTTTATTCTTGAGATCTGTTATGAGATATATGTACTCGTTCCATCCTGACTGGACTGTTGATAAAATATTACAGATGCCGACGAGGGAGATTGCAGTACCTACTACGGTCCAGACGATGTAGTGGGCCTAGACTTGGTCCCGCAGGGCGTAGCTCCGTCTGACGAGCCATACCTCTTGTTTAGTTAGAGTAGGTCTTTGTACTGGACTTTGTTTCCAGTTACTTTTGAGACTGTATTTATATTTGGACTGTATTAGAGACTGGACTTGTATATTATTTGTTTTGGACTTGACAGGTTATATTTTATCGTCTTGTTGTCTTTATCTTTCAGTCTTTACTTTATCATCTTAGAGTTGTGATTGAGCACTTATATATATTCATTGCTTGTCCTCCGTTCGGAGTTGACCATATTCTCGACAAGTCTTGTTATATATATAAACTGTTGTCAGACTAAAAAATCCACAACGTTCCACGCCATTTTTTGGTGAGGGCTGGGCGTTGTCGTGTCACGTGCCCTTTTTAGCGGGTGCGGGTCGTGACATTGGTGGTCGTATAAGTTGGGGATCATAACCCTAATGAATAATAATTTATATATTTTGATATTTCTAATTTGGCTCATCATTAAATTAGATTTATCTCTGTATCTACACATTAATTCCATGACAATTATACCCTTAAGCCAATTTTCTAAATAGACCACTTTAATTTGGCTTAATTATTTAGATAACCCAACACAATTAAATTTACATGTGTGGCCCATATTATTGAATAATTTCAACAGTCTTCCACTGGGCCACATATGTAACCTTACAATTGTGTTAACCTTAGTGAGCTCATAAATTGCTATCTTAATCCTTAGGGTATATCCGGACAATCTCGTCCATTAACCATATCAACATAGGATCAAAGCGGCATTCGTCACATATAGCGTAACTAAACCATATCAATTGTCACATATACTAATATACCTAAATGACATAGATCAATCATAGATGCGTAGCATAAAATTATACGCAATGTGATCAATACATGTCTATTTCTAACTGGTCCTCCTTAACTTTAGTGAGATCAAATACTTTAACATAATAAAAACAGAATGAACTGAATTTTCCATATATCTGACCAGATAAATATCCAAAATACTTTAATACATAAATGTGTCCAAAATCAAATAGCACCCAAATACATAAAATACAAACTCTCACTGTATTGTCATATTCTTAATTAAGATAACACCCATATGAGCAGTATGCTCATGAAAGACCCTGGGTGATCATACTTTTGTGAGCGGATCCGCTAACATGGAGTTTGTCATAATGTGCTATATGGACACTTTAACCATTCTGAATCTTTCTTTCACAACTAGAAATTTTATGTCAATATCCTTGACTTATATAGTTTATGTTGTTATTGGAATACAGTACTGCTGATTTATGTAACACCATAATTTAAGTGGTCTTTCAACTCCGTACTGTAGGTGCAGCCTTGTGAAAATTTTGCAACCATATTCCATGAATAGATGTCTCACACATTCTATAAACCTTGATGTCATGGTGGAAGAAATTATGAGTGTTTATTTGACACTCATCCAAAATATCTCCATCAGTCAACAAGCAAATATAACCTGATGTGGATCTCCTGCTGTATTGGCATCCAACAAAATCAGAGTCGAAATACCTTATGATCTCCAAAATTATCCGATCTCCTACAAAGAGCATATAATTCTTTGTTCTCTATTAATTACTTAAGTAGTTTGGCTGCTACCCAATGATCCATCCATATATGATTAAATATATGCCTAGCATCCGATAATGTACGCAATATCCTGACGCGTACATACTTGTGCATCATGAAAAGGAAATCTATTAAATTTCTTAATTCTAATGCTAATCTAAGGGCACTTGATTTAGACTGAATTTGTCTCCTTTAGCGACATGTGTCACCTAGTTTGCATTAAATACTTTAATCAATATACAAAACCAGAAAATTATATTCCTACTCCCGCTGAACTTATGATACAAACAATCTTCAATAGTATTTATCTCAAAACCAAACGAGATAATCACTTTGTGAAACTTGAAGTATCTTTGACGAGAAGCCTGCTTGAGTCCATAAATAGATTATGTCAGTTTGCGAACCATATTATTTGGGTTCTGACACAAAATTTTTGGTTGCACCATATAAATTATTTGTCAATGTTACCATTGAAAAATACCGTTTTGACATCCATTTGATGTAACTCAACATTAAAATGTACAACAAGTACTATAATTGGTTTAAAAGAGTCTTTCAGAGAAACCGAAGAGAAAGTTTCTTTAAAAACAATCCCTTTCTCTTTTCTTGAGGTTGTTGAGTTTGTTCCTCAGAAATAATTGCATATCTTGAATGTGGGGTGCCTTTATATTATCTTGTTGAGGTAGCTCAACATCGACTTATAGAGGTAATTCGAAATTGACTTATTGAGGCCCCAATTCACTTCTTGATCAATGACAGGTGCAGAATCCTGCACATCGTCAAAAGTGATAATAGGAATCGCAATTGATTCCTCCTCAAAGACAATGTCTTTGACTTTATTTATCTCCCAAACTCAACATCCTCAAAAAATATTACACTTTTCGTCTTAAAAATTTCTTTTGTGGGATCATATAATTATTAACCCCTTGATTTGCCAGCATAGCCAATAAAGTAGCTGCTTACAATTGAACTTTGGTATGTATTTCCTTTACACATTAATATAGACATTAAAGTCTATAAAGTCAATGAAATCCAAATCTCATCAGACACAAGTTGTTCAACTCTATTTATAGAGATGTGACCTAATCGCTCATGTCATAATGAGGCTAAATTTTTATTATTGTTAATTTTGTGTTTAGTCCCACATGACTCCACTTGCAAGGTTTCATTTAAGTTGCAATAGTTTCAACTGAATATAGGCGATCATAAATCTTAAAGAAACCGTTACCAATAATATTTGGATTTAAAGATAGACTAAACTTATTATTTTCAAATGAACAATGATAACCAGATTTGTCCATAAGGAAACTGAAACTGAATTTCGTCTAAAAGACGGTAAAAGTGTCTATCAAATTCAAATAATAATCGGTTCCTAAAATAACCTAAAATGTCCTATTGTTTTCACTTCTACCGACTTGTCGTCACCCACATAGATGTGTCTTTCACCATCAATTGGCTTTGGATAGATCAGGCAACCCTGCATAGAAACACTGATGTGAGTAGTTGTACCAAAATTTAATCACCATGTGTTTCTTGATACTGAAGCTAAATTAACATCAAACCAAATTAAGTAATGTACCTTTCTTTACATGCCATGTGTGGTACTTTGTACATTCCTTATTTAATCCAAATATCCACGTCGAACGTCGTCGCCCTATGAAAATTGGTGTTCATTGTGATATTTGGATGATCAGCAGCATATTATATTTGATGATCGCCCTTTCAGACTAGAACAATTAATTTTACATGTGTGGCCCATATTATTGAATAATTCGAACATTTATCTCTCTGGACTTGCTGATGTGTCGCAATCAACGACGTCTTTTATATGCATCGTTAATCGTGTCGTCCATATCAACGTCTTTCTTTGGAGTAACAAACAACAATGTCTTATCTTATTTTGGTAGTGATATCTTTATTGTTATCAATATTGTATATTAAGTATAATTGTTAGTGGATTTTTCTACACAAAACTTATTTCAGTTGTATCATCAGTATGCTTACATTCTAGCATTATTCAAATTGGAATTGCTCCTACTGGGATTCGAACTCCTGACCACTTGGGTGGTATGCATCTCTCTTAACCACTAGGCTAGAGGTGCTATATATATATATATATATATATATATATATATATATATATATATATATATATATATATATATATATATATAGACACACACACTTTTGGTTTAGTTTGGTGGTTTTTACTATGTTGGTTTTGTTTAATTTTACAACTATAAGGTCTATCAAAACCAAGCCAGAACCAAAAAGTCCAAATTTCATGTGATATTTTTTTTGAATTAAAAAAAAAAATCAAAGTTGACCGGTTCAATTATGAACTGGTTCGGCCGGTTCATCGATTGAATCCCGCTTTTAAAAGAAACCGACGGTCCTTTAAAAGATTCAATTTTGGTCGGACCAGACCAATTTTTTGGCATAAACTGCTGGACCTGATCCAACCATCGGTCCGGTCTGGTTCTGACAACACTGCCACAAACCACCCACATTTTCATGGTGTGAGCTGTGTTGATTGGTTTGACCGGACTTAGGCCGACCCGGGTTGAAAAAACCCAAATCCAGTCCGGTCCTATGGCCCGGTCTTGGGCGGGTTGAACTGGGCCTGGATTGAGCTGGTTCAGGGTTCGGTCCAGGCCGGAAATGTACAAGTTGCAAATTGATATTTTAATTTCATAAAATTCGTAGAAAAATGTATAAGTATCTTTTTCTGTCATCCATCATTTGTCTTTCCTCCAAGTTTATTGTTTAGCTCCTCCTTCAGTAGTGTCCTCCAAAATATGACTAAAAGTCCAGCTCACTGATGTCGTCATTTACATCTGTTGAGTTTTGAGTTTATTTTTTCACACGAACCCGCTCTCTTTTTTTTGGAAATTCACATGAACCCAATCTTGAATGCAGACACTAGCTTCCAAAATATCTGACAGCATCTTGCTCCTCTTCTTTCTTATCATCCTTGAATCTGCACTAAAACAATATTCTGATGCTACCATAGACGCTGGGACCATTAGTATATCATGTGCTATAGAATAAAGTATAGTATATATTTTTTCGTGTCTTTTTCATACCATTCTAAAATAGAAAAATAAGATGCAGATACATCACCATCTTCTTCATAAGAATATATAACGATAATTTTTGAATTGGTAGAAAATATTGTTTTTGTTTCTTCCTTTGTAGTACACTCTTAGCATGTGATAATTTAGACATAAAACTAGAGCTACTACTACCAACTTAAACAGTTGTACCGGGTCGGGCCGATACAACTCATTTTTCATACAAAGTAATTAAAGAATCTAAAACTTCTCGAATCTCTACTTTTAAGTTACTTACATCAACATTCATTTTGTCATTAAATTTATATAACAATATGAATATGTCATCTAATTTAATCTTCGGATAAAAAATCGAAGCCAAACAATATAAAAGTGGTATTTCATCCCAATATTTTTGAAATTTTGTTTCCATTTTGGAAACAACATAAGCAAAACCAGGAATAGTTCTATATTTTTAAGAAAAGAGTTAACAATTTATGTTAACGCTAGAGAGAAGAAGTTGGTAATAAAGTCCAGATAAAATACATGTAGCATTATAAAATAATTCTAAAAATTCATAAATAGAATTAGCAATTACCAATCATTTTCAATAACTTGATAAATTAAAACTTGAATTAACATTATAATAATGAGTAATAGCATCTTTAAATATAAATCAAGATTTTAACATTAAATAAGTAGAATTCTATATATATGGTGCATCATTAACAAATATCTCCTAAAAATTATACTATATTATGCACATAAAATTTGAAAAACTTGTTGTCTACTTGCTGAAGTGTTCAAACTTTGTATACATGATCTAAGATTTTCTAAATTTACTTGAAAAAATTGAAGACATTCTTGTATAACTAAATTAATAATATGACAAGCATATCTAACATGAAAAAATTGTTCTTCTACTACATGCAAAAATTATGTTCTTAAAATATTAATACAAGAAGTGTTATTACTAGCATTATCAAAAAAAATTAAAAAAAAATTATTGTAAATATCATATTCATGTAAAAATTGCATGATAGCGTATGTAGAAATTTTAAAGGTCGTAGACAAATAATACACTTTTACAACATCAACTTTGTATCTATATAGTGTGTCGTGATACAAGTATAAGCATAATTTTGTTCAGCAGTCCATATAATATCAGAAGTGAGAGCAAATTTACTAACATTTATAAATTTTTTTTAAATTGTTTTTTTTTGAAATATTTTTATAGCCTCTGGTCTAGTAGTAGATCTAGAAACTTTACTAAAATAAGGATTGAGTAGTACTTGCATAATCATAATAACAATCACCCTAACCGAATGTGAAAGGTTGTTCATCACAAATAATATATTTGGTTAACTCATTTTTCTACGAGCATCAGAATAGGTAAAGTTACCTACAGAAAATCCTTGAGGGCAAGTGCTTATCTGTGTCTATATAGCATGCAGTGTGTCTTTACCATAGCAACTTTCATAGTGTCTTCTTAAAGTGCGTGTGCCATCATTTTTTTCCATTTAAAAAATTTCATACATTCTTACATTGTGCACCTTTAGCTATTGGTTTTTTTTTTTATCTAAAATCGGTGCACCCTCATTATTAGTAATATATATTTTCTCATAATATTGCCATAAAACTGATTTCTCTCTATTTACAACATTAGTAGTCATATTTCTAACTTCAGGAGGTGTCATTTGTGTCGGTGGTATAGAATCAGGAATATTATTGTTTTCAAATAAATCAGCATAATAAGCAAAAATATGAATCACCTCTATAAGGATGGTTAAAACCACTAGCATCCATATTATTAAAATTAGTTTTTAAGAAAAAATAAGAGAGGAGGAATTTATTTATCTACCAACAAAAGAGAGAGAGGGAAAAGAAAAAAATCCAATTAAAAAAAAATATTTTGTAATATTAAAATTATTTGAAACGTCAACTTGAAGCCTCCAAGAAACTTCGCACAAGTTGAAGCCTCAAGAACACTGCAATTTGACCTCCAGAAAGTTGCACTTCAAAATTCAGAAGTTGTTCAATCTTCAAAAATTGATAAGCTTGTATATTCTGTAAGAGAGGGAACACATGATTGTGTATAATTTTCATAAATTTTGAGTTATTTATATTAAAAAAACTTTGGTGCAAAATGACCTGTAAAGATATTTTGGTCATTTTCAGCAAAATGACCAAAATGTTCTTGAAACATTCAAAATAAGCCCTCAAAATGAGGGCGTTTCGTCTTTTCAGCCTACAAACGGTCATAAAATCCAAAATAATTCGGTCCAAATCGGATTAGACCGGACCTTGGACCGTACCCGTACCAGATTTAACGGGCCCGGACCGATGGTAAACTGGACCGGATCGATCCGGACTAACAAATCGAAAAGTTTGAACCCAGTCCGAATGCGCATAGTGCTCGGACCGAGTCGGTTCTGGACCAGATCGGATTTGACCGCCCATCCCACACCATGGGTCCATGACCACCTTTCTCAACTCTTTCAAGAAAACAAAAAACATGGTGTTTGGCGAATGATGGTGTGCATCACAAAAGTCGGTCTCAAACCATGCAGGCAGCTGCGGGCACCGCCCCCTCGGACCACTAGTTCACGTACGGATGGCGCCTGGCGCAAAGTCCCATAAAGCACATGACATAACACTTAACCCCGATTCTCTTCTTTTACACACATTCTCCTCTTCAACAAACTCACTAATTGCTCCCTCCTTTTCCACACAAGAGGACAAACGTCCCCACTTGGAATTGACTGAAAAGCCCCCCACTTGCAATTCTACGTTGTACTTATCCACGGTTGAGAAAGAGGGCGAGGTGCGTGGACTGAGCTCGCTTTCTGATGTAACCGTGCGATGCTGGTTTTCCGAATCTACACTCTCCATCTCCTCTTCCTCGAGTACTTTCTTCTTCTTCTCCTGCGTGTTGATAATAATAATAAAAGGAGGAAAAAAGAGAGCACCACCACCATTCACTTTATTTATTATTGAAGTGTTGCTTTCACATCCATGCACCGGCTCTCCTCCTTCAGGTTTATTTTGTTGTAACTATCAACAATCTCTTTCTTGTTTTGGTCTGATGGATGTAGGTGGTGATGGTAATGGTGGTGAGTCGAAGAAGGGATCAGGCGGAGGTCCGATGTCGTTGGAGGACATCATGATCGACATCGACGCGGCCGACCTCCTGTTCCCCGAAGAGGACTTCCCGTCCCTCCCGGACTTCCCTCCCCTCCCCTCCCTTCCTCCTCTTCGTCTCGACCATCTCGCCAACTTTTCCCATTCTGACCCCTTGTCACCGTCGTCGTCGTCCTCCTCTTCGTCGTCCTCGTGGACGTTTCTCTCGGCTCCCGTCGTTTCCGAGGCGGACGTCGGGAACGCGCACCCGGATTTTCTCGACAGCCTCCTCCAGGACGATATCGAGCTGTGGGACCCCCAACTCATTTTTCGCAGAGGAAGGTGGCAACAACAACAACAGTACGGCGCCGCTGCTGCCATCGGTAGGTTACAATGGCAAGGAGGAAGAGGAGGAGCTTGGGGAGGTGTTTTTAGAGTGGCTGAAGAACAACAGGGACGCGATCTCGCCGGAAGACTTGAGGAACATCAAGCTCAAGAAGTCGACGATCGAGTGCGCGGCTGCGAGGCTCGGGGAAGGGAGGCAGGGGAAGATGAAGCTCGTCAAGCTCATCCTGGCCTGGGTGCAGAACAGCCACTTGCAGAAGCGGCGCCGTCAGCAGCACCACCACCAACAGCCACCGGCACAGCAGCAGCGGAGAAGAGGCAGGCAACAGGACGATCACGACGACGCGAGCCCTAATTCTGCGCCAGCACTGTCGATGATCTCGGTGCCGTCTGTCAATCTTGGCAATGCGGCTGCCAGCCCTAACCCTAGCCCAGGTTTGGAGTGCAATTTCGACGAGTTTGGCGTACGCAAGTACAGTACTTGGATGCAGTACCCAGCCATTGACCCGATGATGATGTCCAATGGCATCGGAGGGGACCAGCTAGCTAGTTTTTACAATCCGAACGGAGGCGGCAGCGGCAGCATAGGGTTCAATGGCCAGCCTTTCTCAATTCCTCCTCCGTACCCGCAGCTCATTCCCCCAACGCAGATGGGTTGTTATCCTCCTCCGTGCCCGCAGCTCGTGCAAATGCTGCTGCGGCCGCCATCGCGGAATCCGGGAGGGTTCGTGTACCAAGCGCCTAGTCTGGGGGGAATGTCTTCTGCAACGAAGGAGGCGAGGAAGAAGAGGATGGCTCGGCAAAGGCGGTACTCGGCTCTTCATCATAACAGAAGCAACTCCCACCAGCCTTATGGGCATCAGCCCCATGTGGCGGCAAGTCCGGGAGGAGGAGGCAGCTCTTCTACCTCCTCCCATGCTAGTCCGAGGAATTGGACTTCTCTGTCTCCATCTCCTTCACCCCGGGTAGTGGAACCGTCCACCGCAGATGCTCCACCGCCCAATGGCACGAACGTGCAGCAGAAGCGCAATGCCGCGGCCTCCTCGGACAAGCGGCAGGTGAGTGAGTGCATCGTTGTTGCTGGTTATACATGTTCTGCTAGCTAGCTAGGGTTGATAATTTAGATGCTAACTGTGTTGAGATTGTATATAGAGCTGGAAGTTGGAGAAGAACTTGAGGTTCTTGCTGCAGAAGGTACTTAAGCAGAGCGATGTTGGGAGTCTGGGGAGAATCGTGCTGCCGAAAGTGAGCGGCCCTCGATATGGTGGTTTGATTTGTAGAAATTATTGAATTCTTTTATTGAAGATCTAAAAGTAACAACATTGATATCGAAAAGGAATTGAAGGACTATTAAGTGTTTGTTCTTTTAATTGCATTCAGAAGGAAGCCGAGATCCATCTACCGGAGCTCAATGCCAGGGATGGAATCTCCATCCTTATGGAAGACATTGGCACCTCCAGGATATGGAACATGAGATACAGGTGCATATCATATGGATATTCCTTGCACAAGAAAACTTGAGTAGTACCTTATTTTTGTCAATGAATCACCATTTTTGTGTGTAGTAGTCACTGTTTTATCCAAAGAATTCTTGAACTAGTGCTTTACCAGCAAAAGTCGATATGCATTAGTATATGTCATCAATAGTTGTGATATTAGCTACTGAATTCATCTTTCATTCGTAGAATTTCTTGTAAATTACAAGTGAACTTTATTTTGGGTTACTACGCCTTTATATTTCGCTATTGGTTCTGTCAACTCTATCTGAAAAATTCTTGAATGGTCTCCTGAAAGCATAAGTTAACTTGTATGTCAGAAATTGGAAATTGGAGATTTAACTCCAATACTGTATAGATTTGTTAAATTAATACATACCATCACAATTTCTCTTCATTGGTATATAGATATCAGCTACATTAATCTATCCGAAGATTTTCTTTTATTATCGTTTATCCGGAATTAGTACATTCGTATTGGCTGCATTATCCATCCAAAGAAAATTATGTTTTTTTTTCCCATCTCTCTTGGCATGTATATTGGTCAGAATTTCCATCCAAAGGATCCTAGAATTGTTTCTTACCAGTTGTACCTATCTTTAGGTTTTGGCCAAACAACAAGAGCAGGATGTATCTTCTGGAAAATACAGGTAAATTTGGTTAGAATTCCTGTGGGGTTAATTCTGGTTAGTACTAATTCTTGCCCATGCATGCTGCAATTGTTGGTTCACATCGCAGGGGACTTTGTTCGAGCGAACAGGCTCCAGGAAGGGGACTTCATAGTGATCTACTCCGACGTCAAGTGCAACAAATATGTACTAACTAATCATCATTCTTTGTATTAGTATATCGATCTTAATTGCCATTTCTTTTGCTTGTTAATTAGAAATACTAATTAGTTGATCATACAGATGATAAGAGGTGTGAAGGTCCGATCTCCACCAGAGAAGAAAGGACCAGCAGGCGCCAACAAGAATACAGAGAAGGCATTAAACCGAAAAAAATCGTCGCAGAAACAGTAGTATCAACTCCCTTGTCAAAGCAACCAGCTGCCGTGAGAGCAGTGAGGATGATATGATGGAGGAGCTCCTTGCTGATCATGAGGAGGGTCATCAGGAAATGGCCTCTTCCTCCATTATCAAGTTTGATGATGCTTGAGTAAACTCCTTCCCCTTTATTTTTTGTTTTCTTGTGTTAAATATAGAACAGTTGCTGTACCTAATACTAGTAAATAGTATCGATGCTATTCCTAGATGTAGGACCAACTTGTGTAGGTATATTGAGGCATTATGTGTCTCTTTTGGAACATCACGATGTTGTTCATTACTGTTTGTTATATAAGGTGGTATGAGAAATTACGATATCAAGGTCTTTGATCTCCAATAAGAGAATGATCCATGAACTAGAATTTATCACTTACTTTCAGTGTCACAGTGGAAACACATTTAAGTTTGTATTGTATAAATAAAATTTATCTTATAATTAATTGTTTAACCATCTTCATTACAAATATGCTAATGTTGTGGCACACACAATGCGTGTAAACGCGTGTTTAAAGTTTTCGGAAGAAGGTCCCACAGAAACTCATGGTTGAATTTTTTTTTGTTTGGATAAAAGTTGAAAGAAAAAAAAAGTGCATCCTCAAAGATAGGAATAAGTTGAGCTAATTTGATTTTTTTAAGGGTGTTACTAAACGCACCAGGATTGACCAGGTTTACAAATTTTAAAAAAAATTAAACTATATGTTTACCCCCACCCCCCAACTAAAATAAAATAAAATAAAATAAACCTACAACTAATTTTTTTTAAACTTTTGATTAAATTTCTAATCAAATTTGTTTCTTTTTGAGAGGACATGATAATTTTTAGTCTTTCTTCATTTAACAAATAGAAAAAAAAAATCTAAATCTTCTCTTCATCAAATTTTATTAGTAAAATTTGAAATAAAAAAATAAATATTGAAACGTTCTAGCCATAATGAAGATGCAGGACAGTCTCGAAGAAGATGAGCAATGGTTAGATAATTTGGAAGCTAAAAAATATAGAAACATCATGGACGAAAGTGACGATAATAAAAAAATAAGTTAATATGATAATAAAAGTATTTAATTGATTTAAGAAATTAGGAATATAGGTGGTAGAGAGAAAGAAGGTGAATTGAAACTTTTTATATGGTAAACTTAACAAAGTCAACAAAATAGGTAAAGTGAATAAAAGTATGAGCGCATTTAACAACACCCTTTTTTAAAAGATAGTGCATCATAAATTCATAAATATTATTTTAGAGCGCTAAGAATCTAAAAAAATTTAAATTTAACAAAATTTCTAAAATTTAATTTAAACCTAATGTGAGCAATTTAAATAAAATTTTAACTTAACTTAAGGAAGTAATTTTATCTAATGCATAGTCAACATTTAATTAGCTATTTAAAATATAATTTACTATTATAATTTAATCCATCATTTAAGTTTTAAATTTAATCTAATTTATCATTTTATCTATTATCTAAAAATTATGTATTACTTAATATAATCTGAATCAACCTGAAACTTTAAGATGGTAAGTTTAAATAGGTTTAAGAACATATAAAAAAAAGATTTCATGATGACTTCCAAAATATACTTCAAATTTGGTTTCGTCCAGATTTGGTTGGTATAGAGACATTAGTTTATTTGAGGTGGAAATATTTAAGAAAAGTATAAGCCATCGGATAATAATAAATTCGTCCATATTTTAAGCAGTTGACGTAGTCTAACTTTAACTTCGGCACGTTAATGTTTTATCCTCACATAATATTATTTCAAAGCTTAGAATCTATTTTTTTTAAAATTTAATTTAAAATGTCTAAAATTTGTAATCTAAAATTTAATTTAAACCTAATCTAACGCAAGTTAGATAACATTTTAACTTAAGAAACTAATTTTATCTAATTCATAGTCAACATTAAATTAGATATTTAAATTTAAATTTACTATTATACTTTAATCCATCATTTAAGTTTTAATTTAATCTAATTAAAATTTAAGTTAATCTAATCTAATTTATCATTTCATCTACATCTAAAAATTATGTATTACTTAATATAATCTGAATCAACATGAAACTTTGAGAGAGTAAGTTTAAATAGGTTTAAGAACATACGGAAAAAAAAATGATAATTTTTCCTACATATACTTCAATTTTTTTTTCTTTCCGTGATTGGTTTGGTCCAAATTTGGTTATTATACATATATTGGTTTATTTGAGATGGATATGTTTAAGGAAAGTATAAGCCATTTGATAATAATGAATTGTCAATATTTTAATCACTTAGTCAAAATTTAACTTCCCCAAGTTAAATTTTATCCTAACATCATATTATTTCATAAATAAGAATCGAATTTTTTTAATTTAATTTAAAATGTCTAAATATTTTAATCTAAAATTTAATTTAAACCTAATCTATGCAGCTTAGATAAAATTTAAACTTAACTTAATAGAGTAATTTTATCTATTGCATAGTCAATATTTAATTAGCTATTTATAATTTAATCTACTATTATAATTAATCCATCATTTAATTAGTTCTAAATTTAATATAATTAAAGTTTAAGTTAATCTAATCTAATCTAATTAAAAATTATCTATTACTTAATTAATATGAATCAACCTTAATTTTAAGAGAGTAAGTTTTAATAGGTTTAAACGTACCAAAAAAGATTTCATGATTTCGTAAATATACTTCAAATATTTTTTTAAATTTTATGTGATTGTTTAGTCTGTAAATACACTTCAAATATGCAACGTAGAGACGGAGAACTGAAAAATTCAGAAATCAACAAATAGATATTTTAAAGATAAATCATATAAAAAAATGTCTTACTTGGCATATAGTTCTTGAGAGCTTGAATCTTTTGAAGATCTCCATTTCTTTTAACAAGTTGCTAAAAAGTTTGCAATAAAATAATATAGTAGAATATGATAATTATGTCACATACGCATCTAAAAAATATTTGCATATAATAAATAAATTGTTCTCACTTGATGAAGCCCTGTTTGAAGATCTCCATTTCTTTTCAGAAATTGCTGAATTAATTTGTTTTCTAAAGTATTCTATCATACAAAGCCTGCATAAAATAATATTGTAAGATATGAACAGTTATGTCACATATGCATTTAAACATATTTGCATATAACAAAATGGATTCTCATCCCAAATTCAACATGAGATAGATAAATTTAAACTTAACTTAAGAGAGTAATTTTATCTGTTGCATAGTTAACATTTAATTAGCTATTTAAAAATTAATTTAGTATTATAATTAATCCATTTAATTTTAAATTTAATCTAATCTAATTAAAAATTATCTATTACTTAATATAATCTGAATCAACCTAAAATTTAAGAGGTAAGTTTAAATAAGTTTAAGAACGTACCAAATAGGATTTTATGATGATTTCGTAATACTTAAAAATTTTTTTATGTTCTGTGATTGTTTGTTCTGTAGATACTTCAAATCGGCCTAGAGACGGAGAACTAAAAAATTCGAAAATCAACAAATAAATATTTTAAAAATAAACACACAACACCCCCCCCCCCCCCCCCCCCCCCCCCCCCCCCCCCCCACCCCACAAAAAAAAAATCTTACTTGGCATATTGTTCATGAGGGCTTTAATCTTTTGAAGGCTCCATTTATTTTCACAGGTTGCTAAAAGTCAGCAATAAAATAATATTGTAAGATATGAATAATTATGTTACATATGCATCTAAAAAAATGTGCATATACAAAAATTGGGTCTCACCTGGTGAAGCCCGGTTTTATCTCTGTCTCTTTCAAAAGTTGTTGAATTTGTTTTCTAAAGTATTCTACCATACAAAAGTCTACAATAAAATAGCATAGTAAGATATGAACAGTTATGTCACATATGCATCTAAAAAAAATCCCCTAAGTCAGCATGGAATGATTGGAGAACTTTGTTTTATCTTCTTTCGTTCTTTTTATTTTCTTAGATGCTGCAAAACACAAATCACAAAAAAAGAAAAGTTATGTGTGAAATGGAAAAGAGAAGATGAGAGAGAGAGAGAAGAGAGAGAGAGAGAGAGAGAGTGAGTTAGTGAGTGTGAAAAAGGAAAAGAGAAGATGAGAGAGAGAGAGAGGGAGGAAAAAAAAGTAACAGACCTAAGAGATGAGGAAGTTACCATTAGTTTATAAATAAACTTAATTTATTATCCCATATAAAATTATTTAAGCAAAGAGGTATAATCCAAATACTCCTGATATTTAGATTATATAATAGTATAGATTCTGTCATACAAAATTCTACAAATAAAATAATATAGTAAGATATGAACAGTTATGTCATATATGCATATAAAAAATATCTCCTAAGTCAACATGGGATGACTGGAGAACTTTATTTTATCTCTTTCCTTCTTTTTATTATCTTAGATGCTGTAAAACACAAATCACAAAATAAAATAGTTACGTGTGAAAAAGAAAAGAGAAGATTAGGGAAAGAGAGAAAACGTTACGGAGTGTGAAAAAGTAAAAGAGAAGATTAGAGAAAGAAGAGAAAAATTTACTAACCTAAGAGATAAAGAAGTTACCATTAGTTTATAAATTCAAATTAGTGAGGGGTGTAAATTACTTTATTATTCCTATAAATAGTTATTTAGGCAAAGATGTATATAATCCAAATCTGATATTTGGATTATATATATATATATAATATATAGATAATATATATATATAATCTATATATATATATATAATATATAAATATATAATATATATATATATATATATATATATTTATATATATATTATATTTATATTTATAAATATAAATATAAATATAAATATATATATATATATATATTATATATCTATATAATATATATTATATATGGGAGCGGATCAAAACTCCCCTTAGAAAACCCCTAAACCACCAACCCCCCCCCCCCCCCCCCCCCCCCCCACTCTCGGCCGTAATTTAATGTTAATTATGTTAATGTAAATATTAACATTAATATTATGTTAATATTAATGTTAAATGTTAATATTAATTTTATTTTTATTTTATTTTTATATTAATGTTAATGTTAATGTTAATATTAATGTTAATGTTAATGTAATGTTAATATTAATTTTAATGTTAAATTTAATGTAATTTAGTATTTAATGTTAATATTAACATTAATATTAACATTAATATTAACATTACGGTCGAGAGAGAGAGATTTTTTAGGGGATTTTCTAAGTGGGGCTTTTGATCCGCTTCCTATATGAGTCCGGATCGGGAGCCCCTAGCGGGAGCCCCCCCAAAACCCCCTCACTCTCAGCCGTCCATTTAATGTTAATGTTAATGTTAATATTAATATTAATGTTAATATATATATATATATATATATATATATATATATATATATATATATATATATATATATATATATATATATATATATATAAAGTCCGGATCGGGAGCCCCCTCGCGGGAGCCCCCCAAAACCCCCCCTCCTAGTACACCGTTGGATCGAGGATGCATGTCCGGGGGGCCCATGCAGCCTGCTCGATCTGTCACGACCCGTACCCTAGAGTAAGGGCACGAGAAGTGGGTACGTCCAGCCTACGTCGCAGTGTCGGCGGTAGAACGCTGTCCTAGGTCACAATATCTAACAATATAAAGCTAAGCAGTTTATACTCCCCGAATGGGGGTGATATAGCAGAAAGTAAACTCAATCACAACTAAGGCAGATGATAAGATAGCAGGTAGATAGATAGATAAAACTGCTGAACATAAAGGAAATCCCAAGTACAATAGAGAGTCTAAGTGTCTAAGATAAATACATAATCCCAGATCCCAAGTATCAAATATACACAATCATCCAGAGAATACTGTAAATGAAAACATCATAATCTAAGGGTGTGTCATCCACAGCTAGTGGGACCTGCTGCTGGTCCAGGTGCAACATCTCATCTAAGGTAGCACCGTAATAGGTATCCACACCGGCCTCCTCCTCGTCCTTTGTAATATTTTCAACAAGTCCAGTCAGGACAGGAGCGAGCACAATATATCTCAACAGTTCATAGCAGGTTAGAAAATATAATCATGCAGTAAAGTAAGATATAGATACTAAAAGAAAGTACATGATGTAAACAGAGAAAGCTGTAATAAAAATATATATATACTGTAATAGAGAACTATCAGTGGCTAGTGAGTCAAAGTACAACATAAACATGTGAATGGCATAGGAGATTCTGAGAATTATACTATAGAGTGATCTGGGAATTACACTACTTGGATATTATTCACATGTCTACTTCTACTCCGTCGTACCCCCAATCAATACACAAGGATCCAACCAGGTTATGTTATGATTCCATGTAATGGCCCACAAGGGGTGATACATGGTAAGCCCAAAAATGGGTGATCTGAAAAACCCAATAAATGGGATAAGGATTCAAAGAAGTCTCTGTGATCATAAGAGTATATGTCACAAGTGATCAAAGAACCAATAAAGCATAGTGATACGCCATGTAAGTGAAACGCACAGAACATGTAGTACCCGATGCTCCCTGAAGGGATAACATCTCAAGAAGGGATCCATATAGTACTAATCCGTGTGACCAACGTGACAGTATCAAGTAAAGTAATTTAATACAGGAAAATAATTCTAAGTAGGATATGAAATGATCAGAGAATGTACTCGCCTGGTATCTGAGTGTCCAACTGAAATGTAATGTCCGAGGAGTGGTGTCTGGCTCCTATTTAGAACAGCACAAGTCACAACAAGTCCATAATGGTAAAATGAAGTACTACAATGCATTCTACATGAATCTAGGTCAATCTAGACCAAAGTCAACTCTTGGTCAACTCTGGTCAACCCTAGAAGTCAAACTAGGTCAACTATGGTCAAACTAGGTCAAACAAGTCTACACTAGTCTAGCAAGTCCATTCTAGGTCTAATAAAGCTATATAAGCCCAATCTAGGCTCACTAGTCGAACAGGCACACAAAGGCCATAGGCTATATCATGCCTATAGGCCAACCCTAACACATACCCAAGTCAAAATCTATATTTAAACAATACACTCTTGATATATTTATGAAATCTAAAACATAACACACATATATATGTATAATACATGTATTTAGTATATACACAAGTTGTATATATATGAGACATATATATATACTTTAATATAATCTATGCATCCTTTGCAAATATCTATATTAGATATATATATATATATATATTACACATACATATATTATTTACATAGTCATGTAATGAAAACATATGTGTGTGTATGAGGGAAATAGTGTGTGTGTGTGAGAGAT
Source organism: Iris pallida (assembly GCA_029216955.1). Classification (NCBI taxonomy): domain Eukaryota; kingdom Viridiplantae; phylum Streptophyta; class Magnoliopsida; order Asparagales; family Iridaceae; genus Iris; species Iris pallida. The sequence goes on from JANAVB010039219.1 coordinate 19,311,259, forward strand.
GTGGGTGTGTGTACATAGGGTGTGATAGTGATAGTGTCATGTGTGGGTGTGTGAGAGTGTAGTGAGGAATTGTGTGACAGGAAAAAAAGAGGGAAAATCCAGATTTTTGTGTGTGACTACATGAGTGTGATCTAGGTGTGTATGACAGGAAAATTGTGTGTTCTCAAGGCAAGAGTTCTCAGATTTTTGTGTGTGAGGCAAACAGTGTCAGGACATTAGTGTGTGTGTGTGTGTGTGTGTGTGTGTTTAGAAATTGCAAAACAGTGAAGGAATCAACCAGTGTGTCAAACATTTGCACTAACAGGGAATGGAATGTGTAGTCTTCAGTCACCCATGAAGCTAACCAACAGTGAACACAACATGAACTCAGAATTCAGAATTTAAAAAGCCAAAACCACATATTTAAATTCCCAGTTTTCAGCCAACCCATTGACAGTTTTCACATGTCAATTTCGACATCAAAACACCACAATTTCAACCAAAAATTAGCATATATGTAGATTATATATAGGTAAACAACATTAGGGATCTAGACATGTAATTAACTGCATTTAACTAATCCAAATGAATGCTAAAAATCAAAATGAAAAACTGGGAAAAAACTGAGAACATGGCTTGAATCGGGTTTTTGGGGGATTTGAAAATTGATGATTAAAACATGTTGAAATATATAAATAATGGTTGGTAATGATTAACAATATTGTGTTTGTGTCCCAGAGGGTGTCTCGTGTCCATTGAAATATGACACGACGTGTCCACACAATTAAACCCAAACAGTGCACACACAGACACAAAATCAGAACACAGTGTCGTGCACGTGTTCATCTCACTCGTGGACACGACACGACACAAACTAGGACCCGTGGTCGTGCATGGGGGTACGCCTAGGGTAGGGCTAGGGACCTAGCACCCTGAATCGCACCCACATGTCGTCGTGTCTGACTTACTAAGCTGTATCAGTGGCCCAAAGACAGCCTGTGCACAAACAGTGATGTCCCAGTGCACGATCGATATCTGTCCAACCCGTACACGAGACTCGATAAAACTTTGGGGGCATGATGTCAGTGCATGCCCCCTCGTGTCCACCAAGTTTCGTATCAAACAAACCTGTGTCGTGTCTTACAGAAGCCCCGAGTAGCAGGGGATGCGCCCAGGCCGCGCGTGCGTGTCCAATCACGTGTGCACGAGTGTTAAAGCGACACGACACGAACTCGATTCAAACTCAGTACACTAAAAACATGTAAGCGACACTAAAATACAATTTTCTATTCAAATAGTTCCACAAAAACAAAACGAAATCCCCATTGGGGCATTTCGTCAAACACTTACACGCATCACTGGTACGTGTCCGATACGGACACGTACAGGGCACAAAATTCTATAAAACCTATTCCTACAGGACCAGGACACTTAGGGCTAGGCATTCATGCAATTAAAACCTAATTTTGATGGGTGGAATAGGAATTTACCTATGGTGTTCTTCAGCACAAAAACTCTTTGAATGAGGATTCCCAAAAGCCACCAAACTCCTTCAAATTGATAGAAAACTGAGATAAACAAATTCTAACAGCAAGAAAACATCAATTAGATTAAAAATGAGTTAAAATGGATTTTCTAGGGATTTATAAAGTCGGGAAAATACCTCTTTCTAAACTTGCTCTTTCCTAAAGAGGCTAGCCCTAAATGGAAGAGGATATTTATAGGGGGGATTCCCAATTTGGGTGTGGTAGCTGGCCAAATAATGTTAGGGTTAGGGTTTGGCATTAGCTAATGGGCTTTGGCTTCTATGGCTAAGTTATTAATCAAGGTTCAACCATAAGTCATGGCTCGTGACTTAATATTCTAACTTGAGTCAAATAACCAAACCATGGGTCAACTCTAGTCTAACTAGGGTGGCATGACCTAATCAAGTCCAAACTCAACTAGGGTTAGCTCCTAGGTTAGTCTACATAGTCATTGCTAGTCAAAGTTAACCTAGTCAACCCTCATTCAAACAATTCCAAAATAAATTCTAAAAATTTCCATAAATTCAAATAAATTCTAATAAATTCAAATAATCCCACAAATGATAAAAATACCCTCAAACTAGAAATAATAAATAAAATACCCTAATCATAAGTCATGATTTTAAATAGTTTAAAAAGATTAAAAATTACCAAAAATCATAATATGAATTAAATATAAATACATAATAATTATAATTACAAAATTTTAAAATTATCCTCATCTGGAAAACTGGGTGTTACAATCCTACCCACCTTATAAAAATTTCGTCCTCGAAATTAAGATGGTCGCACCCCTTTCTAGGTCAACATAGTCAAGGTCAATCACTAGTCAATTTCTCAACATCCTAGTGCTTGGTCATCTTCTTTGGACTTTACCTCTGCCAGCTACCTAAATGTTGGCAACTAGAATTTAGCAAAAGAGAACTCTATAATAAGCTAGCTCTTAACTTCCCAATCCTATCAAGTCAACCATAACTAAGTACCTACAAGCTAAGCACACCAATTCCAATACCACATATATATGCTCAAGAACAACAACCCACCTCATATATCCTAAGTATATCATATATATATATATATATATATATATATATATATATATATATATATATATATATATATATATATATATGACTGATCAACCAGGGGTTAAGGCAGACTAAACTTATAAGAGACTAAAACAAATGCTTAGAACTAGACTAAGGATGAATGGTTTGAAACATCAATATAGGCAAAAGGGAATGATGCCAAGGGGACTGAGATTATGAGCTAAAAGATAGGACATTTGGTTCCACTTGTAAAGTCAAGGTGAAGAAAAACCTACACATGGAAAATGAACTAGTGCTCAGGTAGAGGCTTAGAAGACTGAACCAACAATAGAAGAATGGGTTGGACATGTATCTGGACAGATGGGCTAACCAGGTATGTTCCTAAGAATGAAAGGGGACAGAATACTGATCAAGGGAGAACTCTTATTAACAACCCACATTATATCCCATTATATACAACTGTCCAAGTGAACTGAACAATCATGCCCAAGAAAAAGTTTAAACTCCACGATAGGGCAGGTACTGCAGGTTATAATGAAGGGTATTGCAAGGCTATCAATAAGTAAAATGCTAAGAGATGTAGTAGGTCATCATGTACAGAAGTAAGGATGAGTGAAGACCTCTAATATGCATGATACTGACTCTCCAGATATGCAAAATATGATAAGGGATTGAGGGTTATATTGGTGAGTCAATAATTTGATCTGAACTATGGTCCAGTGAAACCTATGATGCAACACGGTAGGTAATGAATTTTGAGTGCAGTGAACAACTTGTACAAGTCTGAACTAAGGGGACAGGGAATCTAGTGAAGGGTCTGCACACTGTCTATAAATGTTGATCAACATGACTGAACTCAACACAAGGAGAACTTAACTAAAATAGGAAGTGAACCAATATAGGCTAACAACATGTCAATAATCCTATACGACAATGACCTATGGATACCAACCAAGCCATATCCCATATGCCAATACCATCTATAATCTATATGTATATAGGCCTCTCAGTCTTAGGTGAACTACAACTATACTCAAGGACATGCTCTTGTCGTGGGTGCCTCACTGGAAAAAGGTAAGAAAAATAATAACAATCATCAAGGCTGTAAGGCATACTAACATCCTATATATAAGTGGTTAATATTATAATAACAAAAAAATCATCTACCATGGGTTACTATTCTAATACCAATGCTAACTATCATCTCTAGGGTGCAGACACTCTATAAGCTATCACATCATTACACTATGAAAGGGCCACATAAGAATAAGCTCTACAAACTAAATATCCCTACTCCTAAGTTATTTGATGATGGAATACAATTTTAAAAACAACAGAAGTGTATGATGGATATGATATGTTGAAACCTTCTGAAGACAAAATCTGATAATCATATGCGTCTGTCCAAAATCATGTTACTCAGAGTCTTCGTCATGTTAGTGAGCAAGGCTACGATAATCACAGAGTCCTTGACCAAAGCACATACTTCTAGAATCATGGTATTTAAAATTTTCGTATTGCCGCATGCTTGGCAGCAAAAACCTTAAATTTCCACACCCGAAAAATACGTCCTAAATCTAACTATATGTCCTCACTATGCCAGCTAACACGACTAGCGAAGATTCTAGATTCCATAACTAGGTGACCTAGTCCATATGATTCATCTCAGAAGAAAATCAAACATAACACAAGAACAACAAGACAAAAATTTGATCAATCAATCAAGGAACAGAGGGAATCAAAATTTCAAGGCAGTTATAAGAGGCAATTTCGAAAATAGAATCAAAAGAACGGAACCTGCAACTAGATCTCTAACGGCCTGAGTATCCTCGACTGTCCTGGCGAAAGCTCGCTCCTGCTGGCCTCCCCTGGCCTGCTGCTGATGCTGCATGTACCTCTGCTGCTGAGTCGGTAAGGGTAATCCCTTTTGCTGGCCTACCGGAGTCCTCGCTCCTGCTCCTGGTGCTGCTCCCTGAACTACTCTGCCTATGTTCTGGGAACACTCCCTCAGCTGGTGGTCCGCTACTCCACATAGTAGGCACCTGCCCAGCCTCTTCCTGCACTTACCCCATTCATGCCCCGGTTTCTTACAATAGGGACAACTGATTGTCTACTGCCTGGGTGCCTGATACTGTCTGGGTTGCTGCTGTCCCTGCTGATGGCCCTGACCCTGGAACTGCTGCTGAACAGGCCTCTGTTGATACTGATGCTGAATCTGTAAGAGGGGTATCTTGGCCAGGCCCGTACTGCCACTAGCTCCCTCAAAAGGAGGTGCAATGGGACAATCCATCTTCTGGTGGGCACCTGACCCACAGAGATAGCAAACCTTCAACCTCTTTCTGCACTGCTCCCAGATGAGTCCCGGCTTCTTGCAGTAAGGACAACTGATTGCCTTCGGGTCCTGACCCTGATACTGATGCTGTGCCTGCTGAACTCCTACTGGTGTCTGCATCTGCTAATTCTGCACATGGGGCCTCTTGGCCTGGCCTCCGTTGCTGCTGGTACCGTGAGCGTCTCGTCCCCTCTTGAACAACTGTTGCCGCTGAGTTTCCACTATCTGCTGGAAGAAATAGAACAACCGCGCCACGTCCTCTGATCCTGATGGCGACTGCTGCTGAAGAACGTTCGAGATGACAGGAAAAAGTCTCGGAGTAGGAAGAGGTGCACTCCCATAAGCTGCAAATATCCCAGCCTGAGCTGGCATAACATGAACTGCAGTCTCCGGGCCTTGCTGATCAGGACGAGGAGTGGTAGACCCCTCAGTGGTATCTCCCTGATCGAGATGATGAGATCGTGTCTCCATAACCATCCTGAAGATAGATCAAACAAGAAATCAATACTGAAATAGAAATGATAATTCAAGGGAGGACAGTTATTCAAGGAAGTATCAGAAATTTAGATGGGAGAGATCCAGTCAAGAGTTTTTCCTAATGTGATTGAGTACTTCAATAATAATCCTAATCCTATTGCAGCCTGTAGTGATACTCTAGTTCGAATACCACTACATAAACTGACCTGCATGGGCCACCACTAAAAACGTGTCACGACCCGTACCCTAGAGTAAGGGCACGAGAAGTGGGTACGTCCAGCCTACGCCGCAGTGTCGGCGGTAGAACGCTGTCCTAGGTCACAATATCTAACAATATAAAGCTATGCAGTTTATACTCCCCGAATGGGGGTGACATAGCAGAAAGTAAACTCAATCACAACTAAGGCAGATGATAAGATAGCAGATAGATAGATAGATAGATAAAACTGCTGAACAGAAAGGAAATCCCAAGTACAACAGAGAGTCTAAGTGTCTAAGATAAATACATAATCCCAGATCCCAAGTATCAAATATACACAATCATCCATAAAATACTGTAAATGAAAACATCATAATCTAAGGGTGTGTCATCCACAGCTAGTGGGACCTGCTGCTAGTCCAGGTCCAACATCTCATATAAGGTAGCACCGTAATAGGTATCCACACCGGCCTCCTCCTCGTCCTCTGTAATATTTTCAACAGGTCCAGTCAGGACAGGAGCGAGCACAATACATCTTAATAGTTCATATCAGGTTAGAAAATATAATCATGCAGTAAAGTAAGATATAGATTCTGAAAGAAAGTATATGATGTAAACAGAGAAAGCTGTAATAAAAATATATATATACTGTAATAGAGAACTATCAGTGGCTAGTGAGTCAAAGTACAACATAAACATGTGAATGGCATAGGAGATTCTGGGAATTATACTATAGAGTGATCTGGGAATTACACTACTTAGATATTATTCACATGTCTACTTCTACTCCGCCGTACCCCCAATCAATACACAAGGATCCAACCAGGTTATGTTATGATTCCATGTAATGGCCCACAAGGGGTGATACATGGTAAGCCCATAAATGGGTGATCTGAAAACCCAATAAATGGGATAAGGATTCAAAGAAGACTCTGTAATCATAAGAGTATATGTCACAAGTGATCAAAGAACCAATAAAGCATAGTGATACGCCTTGTAAGTGAAACGTACAGAACATGTAGTACCCGATGCTCCCTGAAGGGATAACATCTCAAGAAGGATCCATATAGTACTAATCCGTGTGACCAACGTGACAGTATCAAGTAAAGTAATTTAATACAGGAAAATAATTCTAAGCAGGATATGAAATGATCAGAGAATGTACTCACCTGGTATCTGAGTGTCCAACTGAAATGTACTGTCCGAAGAGTGGTGTCTGGCTCCTATTTAGAACAGCACAAGTTACAACAAGTCCAGAATGGTAAAATGAAGTACTACAATGCATTCTACATGAATCTACGTCAATCTAGACCAAAGTCAACTCTTGGTCAACTCTGGTCAACCCTAGAAGTCAAACTAGGTCAACTATGGTCAAACTAGGTCAAACAAGTCTACACTAGTCTAGCAAGTCTATTCTAGGTCTAATAAAGCTATACAAGCCCAATCTAGGCTCACTAGTCAAACAGGCACACACGGGCCATAGGCTATATCATGCCTATAGGCCAACCCTAACACATACCCAAGTCAAAATCTATATTTAAACAATACACTCTTGATATATTTATGAAATCTAAAACATAACACACATATATATGTATAATACATGTATTTAGTATATACACAAGTTGTATATATATATATATATATATATATATATAGATATATATATATATATATATTATATATATATATATATATATATATATATATATATATATATATATATATAATATATATATATATATATATATAAAAATATATATATATATATATATATATATATATATATATATATATATATATATATATATATATATATATATATATATATATACTTTAATATAATCTATGCATCCTTTGCAAATATCTATATATATATATATATATATATATATATATATATATATATATATATATATATATATATATATATATATATATTTTTTTTTTTTTTTTTATATATATTACACATACATATATTATTTACATAGGCATGTAATGAAAACATATGTGTGTGTATGAGGGAAAGAGTGTGTGTGTGAGAGAGAGATGTGGGTGTGTGTACATAGGGTGTGACAGTGATAGTGTCATGTGTGGGTGTGTGAGAGTGTAGTGAGGAATTGTGTGACAGGAAAACAAGAGGGAAAACCCAGATTTTTGTGTGTGACTACATGAGTGTGAGCTAGGTGTTGTGACAGGAAAATAGTGTGTTCTCAAGGCAAGAGTTCTCAGATTTTTGTGTGTGAGGCAAACAGTGTCAGGACATTAGTGTGTGTGTGTGTTTAGAAATTGCAAAACAGTGAAGGAATCAACCAGTGTGTCAAACATTTGCACTAACAGGGAATGGAATGTGTAGTCTTCAGTCACTCATGAAGCTAACCAACAGTGAACACAACATGAAATCAGAATTCAGAATTTAAGAAGCCAAAACCACATATTTAAATTCCCAGTTTTTAGTCCAACCCATTAACAGTTTTCACATGTCAATTTCGACATCAAAACACCACAATTTCAACCAAAAATTAGCATATAAGTAGATTATATATAGGTAAACAACATTAGGGATATAGACATGTAATTAACTGTATTTAACTAATCCAAATGAATTCTAAAAATCAAAATGAAAAACGGGAAAAAAAACTGAGAACATGGCATGAATCGGGGTTTTGGGGGATTTGAAAATTGATGATTAAAACATGTTGAAATATATAAATAATGGTTGGTAATGATTAACAATATTGTGTTTATGTCCCAGAGGGTGTCTCGTGTCCACTGAAACAAAATCAGAACACAGTGTCGGGCACGTGTTCACCTCACTCGTGGACACGACACGACACAGACTAGGACTCGTGGTCGTGCATGGGGGTACGCCTAGGGTAGGGCTAGGGACCTAGCACCCTGAATCGCACCCATGTGTCGTCGTGTCCGACTTACTAAGCCGTATCAGTGGCCCAAAGACAGCCTGTGCGCAGACAGTGATGTCCCAATGCACGACCGATATCTCTCCAACCCGTACACCAGACTCGATAAAACTTTGGGGGCATGATGTCAGTGCATGCCCCCTCGTGTCCACCAAGTTTCGTGTCAAACAAACCTGTGTCGTGTCCTGCAGAAGCCCCGAGTAGCAGGAGATGCGTCCAGGCCGCGCGCGCGTGTCCAATCACATGTGCACGAGTGTCAAAACGATACGACACGAACTCGATTCAAACTCAGTATACTAAAAACATGTACGCGACACTAAAATACAATTTTCCATTCAAATAGTTTCACAAAAATAAAACGAAATGCCCATTGGGACATTTCGTCAAACACACGCATCACTGATACGTGTCCGATACGGACACGTACAGGACACAAAATTCTACAAAACCTATTTCTACAGGACCAGGACACTTTGGGCTAGGCATTCATGCAATTAAAACCTAATTTTGATGGGTGGAATAGGAATTTACCTATGGTGTTCTTCAACACAAAACTCCTTGAATGAGGATTCCTAAAAGCCACCAAACTCCTTCAAATTGATAGAAAACTGAGATAAACAAATTCCAACAGCAAGAAAACATCAATTAGAATCTATTGCAATTTGTTTGGATTAAAAAGGAGTTAAAATAGATTTTCTAGGGATATATGAAGTTGGGAAAATACCTCTTTTTAAACTTGCTCTTTCCTAAAGAGGCTAGCCCTAAATGGAAGAGGATATTTATAGGGGGGATTCCAAAGGTGGGTGTGGTGGCTGGCCAAATAATGTTAGGGTTAGGGTTTGGCATTAGGTAATGGGCTTTGGGCTTCTATGGCTAAGTTATTAATCAAGGTTTAACCATAAGTCATGGCTTGTGACTTAATTTTCTAACTTGAATCAAATAACCAAACCATGGGCCAACTCTAGTCTAACTAGGGTGGCATGACCTAACCAAGTCCAAACTGAACTAGGGTTAGCTCCTAGGTTAGTCTACCATGGTCATTGCTAGTCAAAGTCAACCTAGTCAACCCTCATTCAAACAATTCCAAAAGAAATTCTAAAAATTCCCATAAATTAAAATAAATTCTAATAAATTCAAATAACCCCAAAAATGACAAAAATACCCTCAAACTAGAAATGATAAATGAAATACCCTAATCATAAGTCATGATTTTAAATAGTTTAAAAAGATTAAAAATTACCAAAAATCATAATATGAACTAAATATAAATAAATAATAATTATAATTACAAAATTTCAAAATTACCCTCATCTGGAAAACTGGGTGTTACACGATCCAACGGTGCACTAGGGAGGAGGGTTTTGGGGGGCTCCCGCTGGGGGGCTTTTGATCCAAATATATATATATATATACATACTTATATATATATATATATATATATATATATATATATATATATATATATATATATATATATATATATATATATATATAACATCTATTTTCTAAAGGGGAACTGGCTAACCAAGTGTGGAAATTACTGCAGAAGGAATTCTCTATTCGATGCTCAGGAACAGTGTTGAATCGTTTTAGACGATGGTGGAGACGTCCGATGATTCACCTGAAAGAAATTATCGTCGGCGCTACATATTGGGTGATCTGAAAAAATATGAACAAATGGAGGTACGAGGCTTACAAGTTTTCGAAAACTCAGGTTCTCATTGAGGTCAGGAGACAAGTGGGCAAAGCTCTCAGCCGTTGCAAGCACTTGAAGACCATGCCGCCTGGGTTTAGCTAGTTCTTTTTGCTGTTCTTGAATCACTCATTTTTGTATCTCAGTTATGATTTCGTAATGGATATGAATAAAGTTTAGTGTTAATATATATATATATATATATATATATATATATATATATATATATATATATATATATATTTAATAATTACATTAAGTCGTTTTAGTAATTGGAATAGCTGTTATTAATCATAAAATATGCATAAAAGTGAGGGTGTTTAATAATTGCATAAGTCGTTTTCGGCTTTGGACCGAATCCAAAATCAAATAATTTTTTTAATATTTTTAAAACCTAAGCCGATTTTTAAAACTCAACTAAATCTTTTATTCTGTTCAGTTCTTGGTCCAAAACCAAGTAATGCTAAACCCTACTATAGGCTATAGGTTAAAAACTACACAGTTTATTATATAAGGTTAAAATGAATTTTTTTTTGGGTTTTGAGGGATGGCAACTTCCTTCGAACCCGACGGGGACCCGACTTTTTTTCCCTGACGGGGACGGGTTTGGGGATATAGAAACGGGGATGGGGACGAGAATGGGAATTAAACAAAATCCTCGATCGTATTCGGGGCCGGGTATGGATATTGTACTCTCCGTCCCGGTAAATCCTCGACCCCGATTACTTATACTTATATGCGCAACACATTTCTATAAGTTCATGATCTATCTAATACTAGATATAATTTTATTAAATAAACATGTCTTATAATTTTTTTTGGAATGAAATAGTTTATACTATACAGAAAAAATTATTAATGGGACGGCAGACGGGGACGAAAAAATCTGATCCCAAAAGTGTTAATGGGGCAGGGACGGGGACGGGGAGTACATTGTTGAACGGGGACGGAGATGGGGATAAAAATTTAAACTCGACCGGGGATGGGGACAGGGACGGGGATTCGAACACTAATCGGGGACGGGGATGGAGGGTATGATCCCCGACCCCGACCCGCCCCATTGCGACAAAACTCTTCTCATTTTTCCCATACTTTATCTCGTTGCTTATTATGGTGTGGGGGTAAAGGCTTCTTTGCTCATCTCTATCTCCTTTTAGGTGGCATTTGGATGATGGTTTTGTATTTCTAAGAATATACTTTTTATTTCTTTTTCATGGGAAAGAAATTCAACATTTTTATATACATGTTTGGTTATGTTGGGAATATGTACTCCGAAAAATTCAATTTACATTCCCATGTATGGTTTAGATTAAGGATGTCAATTTCTTCCAAACCCGACAGGGACCCATTTTTTTCCCGACGGGGGCGGCTTTGGAGATTTAAAAACGGAGATGGGGGCGGGGATGGGGATTAAAAAAATTTCTCAGTCAGATTCGGGGATGGGTATGGGTATAGTACTCCCCGCCCCGGTAAATCTCCGACCCCGATTACTTATACCCATATGCGCAACCCATTGGTATGATGAGTTCATTGATCTATATCTAGTAGTATTTTGCTTTTATGAAAACCATGTTTTTAACATGTCTTGCATTTTTTTTGAATGAAAATATTTTTTTTAAGATTATAATATACATAAAAAATTGTTAATCGGGTGAGAGACGGATAAGAAAAAATTCGGCCCCAAAAGTGTCAACAGGACGGGGGCGGGGACGGGGAGGGCATTGTTTAACGGGGACGGGATGGGGATAAAAAATTGAACCCGACGGGGAACGTGGACGGAGATGTGGATTCAAACACTATTCAAAAATGGGGATGGGGATATGGTCCCCGGCCCGTACCTGCCCCGTTGCCATCCCTAGTTTAGATAGAAGTTAAAATCTTCATTTTTTAGTTTTCCATAAATATTCTTTCAATAACTTTATGATGCTAATATTACCTAAATCCAGGTGTCATTGAGGGCACTATCGTCCAAAAAATATAATTAGTGCACCCAACCAATATTTTTTAGGATAACCTATTTTTAGAATCACAAAAATATTTTAAAGAGGGCTATGTCATAGCGACGTAGCACCGCAAAGGAGCGGAAGGCTTCATGCCAAGACTCTTTAAAAGAACTCACCTAGAGTGTATAGATAGAGATATAGGCCATCTCTTGAGGAAAATCTTGTAGACACCCAATATACATACACCGAAACCAGGCTCGTATAGGACCTTTAATGTGCAACTAGAAGCACAGTTGATGTCATTATGTGAGTGGAAAGAATTGCAGTTATAGTGCAAAATTCTGCAGTTATTTAACCCATGCAAGAAGATTCAAGTCGTAGCGGTATCTCTCATAATGTATGATGGGCAGTCACTATGGGGAAAGCTCAACCCATATATTAAGATGTGTAGGGAATTGTTAGTATTTTTGCCTTTAAACTAGGAAAAATAGTCCCACATCGGCTACACCAAATGATGAGTATCTCAATATAATGTATTGCTTGTGTTGAGGTGTGCACATGAGTTGTGATGGGGCACAAGTGTGTGCCATGTGGGAGTATTTTTCTAGAAGAAAAAAGGTTAATTCCAACAAGGAGGCAAGTTAATTTTTATCTTTCGGACTCGGACACGGACTCCAAGATGCCTCGTGCATGCACGGACGCATATTCAGGGGGGCATGGACTGGCACTCGACTATGCTGATTGTGGGATGAACTAAAATATCAAACTCTATTTTTGAGTATTGGTATTTTAGTCCCATATCGGATAGGAAAAAAGGTGAGGTCTCACTCCACTCTATAAATAGAGCCCCCTGGTCTCCTTTCTAAGATGCACCAAAGAAAAGAGTAAAGGGAGTCCGTGAAGTCTAGGTAGCCCATTTAAGTCACAAAAAGTTGACTAATGAGCGTTCCAAAAGTTCTTTGAGAACTTGCTGGTTCCTGGAAGTAGATCGTATAAAGGCGAATCTTGCTTTAAGAAATAGTGATCTTCATCACCCTAGCAGAGTTGCCTTCCTCTCTTCCTTCTTTCTTCTTCTACTTGTTCTGTGTGGCTTTTGGTACTTTTGAAGAGCAAACTCGTTTGCAGAAATCTCCGAAATACTTTAAAAAAATTAGAGAGCTAGTTTTAGCTGAAAATCTCTAGTTTTCGATCTCCTTTAAAGGATATTAGAGAGCTAGTCTTAGCTAAAAATCTCTAGTATCTTGTCACGACCCGCACCCACTATTTGGGTACGAGAACGTAACAACGCCCAGCCTACGCCGCAGTGTCGGCAGTAGAACGATGTCCTAGGTCACAACATCTAACATTATAATGCCAAGCAGTTTATACTCCCCGAATGGGGGTGACATAGCAGATACAGTCTCAATCACATCTAGGGTAGAGCATGATAAGGATAGATAAAACATGAAATCCAAAAAAAATACATAAGATAGAAGTCTAAGTGTCTAAGATATAAAAACCCAGAAATACACCTCAAACTCATATACAGTAATCCACAAAGTAAATACAACTCCAAACAAATGAAACAACTATCTAAACATCCTCTAATGTGTCTCCTCTAGGCTAGCAGGCAACCTCCAAGCTATCTGTAAAATTTATCAACGGGTCCAGTCAGGACTGGAGCAAGTACAGTACATCTCAACAGATCATAACAGGTTAGAAAATATAATCATGCAGTAAAGTAAGATACAGGTACTGAAAGAAAACAGTATATAAACAGAGAGAGAACTGTAATAGAAATATCTACTATACATAGAGAACTAGCAGTGACTAGTGAGTCAGAGTACAATATGAACATGTAAATAGCCTGGGATGATTCTGATAAGACACTAAGGAATGATTCTGATAAGATACTACTGGTGTATTATTCAGATGTCCACTTATACTCTCCCGTACCCCCAATCAATACACAAGGATCCAACCAGGTTATGTTATGATGCTATGTAACAGCCCTCGAAGGGTGGTAAGCCCCCGAAGGGTAATAAGCCCCCGAAGGGTGGTAGCCCCCGAAGGGTGGTACATAGTAGTCCCATAAATGGGGATTCTGGGGTAAACCAACAGTGTAAGATTCCAGGAAGACTCTACGATCATAAGAGTATATGTCGTAAGTGATCAAAGAACCAATAAAGAATAGTGATACGCCACGTAAGTGAAACGCACAGAACATGTAGTACCCGATGCTCCCTAAGGATAACATCTCAAGAAGGGATCCATATAGTACCAATCCGTGTGACTATCGTGACAGTACAAGTAAAGTAATCTACTGCAGGAAATAATTCTAAGCAGGATATAAAATGATCAGAGAATATACTCGCCTCGATAACCTGAACAGCTGATAAGTATAGGGGGGTCCCACTGAAGCCATAGAGTCCTATTTAAAGCAACACAGGTTACAAGGTGTTCAAGTTATAATAAAAGAATCTCTACAGGCAATCTATATTATTCTAGGTTCTTCTAAGTCAAAATAACCCTAGGTCAACTCCGGTCAATAATTTAGTCAAACTAGGTCAAGTGTTGACTTACAGTTGACTTTGGGTCAACTGGTCAACTCTGGTCAAATAGGGTAAATCTAATCTAATTATTGAAAATATAAAGTGTACTTCGTTATTCGTACGTCGAAACTTACGACGCGTAAATCGAGATAAGAATATCAATGGTAAGGTTGATAATCTTATTATAGTGATCCACGTGTTCATCTTGTCAATTTCAGCGATGTGAGATCACTGAAATCGACTGAGCTCAGTTTCGTTGTACTAATCTTGAAATACGAACATTATAAGAATTAATTATTAATTAATTATAAAAAGGTTAAACTCAGAGAAACTATCAACAAATATTGTCGGACGATGAATAGACATCGCCAACGTGTCTAGAATGGTCAAATTATCTAGGATAACCTACCCATCGGTCTAATTTGGATACAAGGGCAAAAAGGTAATTTCGGGTCAAAACGGTGTCCGTGTCGGAGCCGTTTTGTACTAAAAAACGTGCAAGAAAACAAGTCTATAAAATATAACAAATTATATGTCCACGAAACCAGAATGACGATACGAACCCAACGGTATCTCCAGAATTGAATTCCGTTGACCCGATCTCAATTTGGCCCGTTGACCAGAACTTGGAATTTCGGTTTGTACGAAAATACGTGCCGGAGCCAAAGTTTTCAAAACTCAGAAAACTACATGTCAACGAGTCCAGAATGACGATACGAACTCAACAGTATATCCAAAATTGGATTCCGATGAGCCGGCGTCAAAAAGTCCCGTTGACCCAGAAAGTGGGACCCGTTTTGTACCGAAATGCGTGCCCGGGCCCACGTTCTCCAAATCTAACAAATTTTTTATAAAAACATGCCAGAACGATGCCACGAGTCTAATGGTGGTGTCAGAAATGAAATCTGGAGTCTCGTGTTCAAAAATAGAATTTTACAAGTTGGAAATTACGAATTCGGACGGCCAACTTTGGCGTCGAATTCAACCAATCAAACATGCTCACAATGAAACGAAACTGGAGGGGTAGTAAGAGGGTTAAACCAGCTTCGCACAGGAACTGGTAGCACGCCAAAAGGAGCTGCGGTAGAGGAGATACAAGCTGATGAAGTTGGCCCCGCAAAACTGTCCAAATTTAATACGATTTAAACGGTCAACTTGGTGGCCAGTTTTGATGTATCAAACGATAAAATTAACGGACGAAAATTGACATGAACGAAGGTGGATATACCGAGATTGCGACGGAGCGAAGGAATCGCCAATCCAACGGTCAGATTTCTGGGAAAATACGTGCGAAGTCGCTGCGACGGAGCGCCAAAATGAACTCGATCCCGCGCGCGTCACGACGGGACGTCGTGCAAAACGTACGAATCGCCTCGACGGCGCGTCCTGGAGGACGGTGGCCGTCAGGGAAGGCTCGCCGGAGAGAAGGGGTGCCCATGGCAGCACGTGGCCGGCCACGGCGGCCCGCACGGTGGCACGACGGCGCACGACGGCGGCCCGCGCGCGCGTGTGCGTGCGCGCCTGCAATGGTGCAACTGCTGCTGTGCTCACTGCGAAGGCGCAGCCTGGCCGAAGAGGCGTGGCGGCGCGCTATCGAGCCTGGCCCGGCGAGGCCAGGGGCGGCGCGGCCATGCACGCGGTGGTGGCAGCCATGGTTTGATGAAGGTGGTGGAGGTGGAATGGCTTGGTGAAGGAAGGAGGAGGAGATGGAGGAGATCGGGTGCAGTGGTGGAGTGGAGGCGATGGCCGACCACGGCAGAGGAGGCCAGGGGTGGCCGGAGTAAGGTGGTCGGGGTATGGTCGGGTGCATGGAGGAGGGGTGTTGTAGCTGCTGTGTTTGTTTTTGTTGAAGTTGTTGTGTGGTTTCATTAGGAAGAGAGAGAGAAAATAATGTGAGAGGGAGAGAAAAGTTGTGCCAACCTAGATTTTAGGGCCGGCCAACCATAGGGGGGTGTTGGCTGCTATAAATGTGAGGGGGAATAAATGGTTATGATTAATGTAGGGAGATCCAAGGGTGGAGATTAATTGTGTAGGAAAATAGGTCATTCCCATGGATAAAAATCAATAGAAATTTCCAATAATAATTAAAAATAGGTAGAATTAATATTTAGTATTTTTTAAGGGTAATGAGGCTGAGGATGATGGTGATAGAGAATAACACGAAACTGGGCTGGGTTCGGTCAAGCTGGTTTGGGTCAAATCAGACATTGTGCAAAAATCGAATTAAAATTAGACGTTGATGATCATGGATAAATAAGTAGCACATGGGGATTCCAATAAATGGGACACAAGTGGCGGACAGGTAGTAGGCTCAATGTGGGCCATGTCTATAGTTGGGGCCGACAGGTTTTGGTCGACAGGGGACCCACAAATCAAGTTGAAAAATAAATGTGACGCCGTGGGGGGAAATAAAATCGGGTCACGTGTCGGAAAAGTTGTGCGAAGAAAATGGAGCACAAGATGACGTGTCTGAGTGGGACACGAAGGTCATGGGTGACGAGCGTCTCGAGTAGATCATCAATGAGGAGTTGGTTTCAAGAAACTGACTGGTCTTGCGCTCCCAAATTAAAAGTCACGGTAACATGCAAATAATGATCAAGAAAAAGAGTGGGAAATCAATTAATGATCAAACGGTCTAATTCGACCTGAAGTTCAGCGAAGCAAAAGAGCACAAGGGAACAAGTTTGAGTGGGACACCATATACCATCATGAAGGTAATCCTGTCCACTCCAAAACTTGTGAAGAAGATTTCCAGAGTTGAACATCCCTGACACTCCAAATATCAAAGGCACGGAAAAGTACACTTAAGGAAAAATAACAGAATAAATTATTTATCGAAACCAATCAATCAGAAAATAAAAATAAAATGAAAAAAATCAACCCGAAATTCAGGGTGCTCACATCCTACCCACCTTATAAAAATTTCGTCTCGAAATTAAAATGTCCATACTCCCTCTAGGTCAAACCCCCATAATCAAAGTCCCAGATTAAAACAAATCATGTGATCAAAAGGACGACATACAGGGTCATGGCATACGGTGGTAGTGAAAGTCTCATCTAGGTATACTAGTCATGCTAAACCAAAAACGGTCATAGGTTATCAAAACACACAAGTAATCTAGTGTGCTAACTAGAAAAGTTACAGAAATAACAAATCATCAAAACTATAAGGCGGTCTACCATCCTATATGAAAACTGGTACTCATAAAAAAATATAAAGAAGGTAACTACAAATCATCTAAAAGGGGTAGAGAAAAAAATCAAATTCAAAAATTAAGGAATTGAAAATCACTTGCATTGAAATCCAATCACAATATATATAGAAAGCGTTAGAGAGGAAAAAGCTAACATTATGTGTATGTGGACATGTTCATATGGTTAGATAGTAGGCGTGTGTGTACGTGGAATACATATAAAATTGCATATGAGAAATTGGGTTTCAAACAATAACTATCAAGTTACACTAATCATGGCATATGGGTTAACGACCTACAATACACAACCTATTTAATCATAACATGCATGGCTAACCATATATATATATATATATAAGAAGGTAGAGACTTAGTTATTTATCTATATACATCATAACATGTACGTATAAACTCTATATATATCTATCTAGGTATATAATCATAACATAGAGGGGAAGGGTTAGGTTACATGACAGTGTGTACCAAGTCAGGGTGTGTGTGTGTCCTTGTACATGGTTATAGCTTAGTATCGAAAGGTTAAATCCAGTTTTAGTTCAGCATTTACGTGCAAAGTCTGAAAATAAGCTAACATTTAAAGCAGTAAAATATTAACATAATGCAGTCTCAGATTTTAGGGTTTTGAAACATCACAACCAATCTCAATGGTCCTAATACATCCTAACATGATAGAAATGAAACCCTAACATACTATCAATACAGTTATCTACGCATTCAGTTCAATATTACATATTAAATCTGAAACTGAACTAAACATGGAAATCAATGTAAAAATGTTAACATGTATTCAGTTTCTAGAATTTTGGAGAAATTTGCACATCAAAACCAACTCAATGTTTATCACAACCTATCATGTAAGAATATGAAACCTAACGTTATATCCCTACAACAACAATGTACACAGCTCAAAATATTACATAAAATGGAATGACAAATTGAACTAACATTTGGAATCCCGTATCAAGGGTCAATATGCACACAGTCTCAGATTTTACAAATTTAAACACAAAACTCAACCAAAATTTTGAATTGAAACCCTACGTATAACATACATGTGCAGTGATGTAAACCTAAATAATAACATGAAATTTATATTTAAATTACAAGTTAAGCTAGAAAAAGCCGAGAACTTGAATTATTGGGATTTTGGAAATTTAACATCAACAACATATTAATAGGTATTCAGATATGTGAAAAATCAAGTGTAGCATGCATACGTGTTAGGCAAAGTGTCTGCTATATATATTCATATACATATTATAAAAAAAATTAATTCTACGTTAAGACTAACATTTAGATTCCTACCAAGATTGCAAGCAGGTGATTGACGAAATCAAGACAGTTTTATTATCATTATTATTTAATACAAGAATAATAGCAAGAAAGAAATAACGATAAAATCAGTTCTGCTTATCTATTTAAAGAAGGAACCGTTTTGAAATCCAGAGTTAAAATATCAAATTCAAGATAAAGTCTAGCAAAATCATCAATTTATTGTATTATGAAAAACTCATAGCAAGAAATTTCATAAGGTTTATAAAACCAACTAAACTTACTCCTGAGTTAAATAATAGGAAACTAGACAAAACAAACAAATAATAATTCTTTTCTCTTTTTTTTGAATGACTGAAACAAAAGTAGAGAAAACATGTTCAAAAATATTTAAGGTGCAATCCGATAATCATATGCGTCTATCCAAAATCATGTACTCTACATCCTCGTCATACTAGTAAGCAAGGCTACGATAATCACAGAGCCCTTGACTTATGCACATATCTCTAGAATCATGGTATTTAACATTTTTGCCGTGCCGCTAGCTTGGCTGCGAAAACCTTAAATTCCCACACCCGAGAAATATATCCAGAGTCAGACTATATGTCCTCACCATGCTGGCTAATGTGACTATAGAAGACTAGATTCTATAACATAGATGACCTCGCCCATATAATTTCATCTTGCCAAAATTAAATTAAATCAACAATGAATACCCAAAAATTAAATCAATTTATCAACGAACATCAAAATTAAAAAATGAACAAAAATCCATCAAAATATAAACTCGGATGCAATAGCTATCATCAAAATTCAAATTCGAAAATCATCCATCAAAATCAATAAATACAACTCGAATTCAACAATAATCTATAAAAATCAAATTTAACAACAGTAAGTAAAGATAATTAAATCAAGGAAAGAAGAGTTTTCAAATCGAAGTTAAAATAAGATTCTCAAGGGTCGTCCCAGGAATCTCTCAAGGGATCCTAACTGTGATTGAGTACCTTAAAAAATATATCCTAATCCTACTGCAGGCTGTAGTGGTACTCTAGTTTGAATACCACTACACAAACTCGACCTGCATGGGCCACCACTAAAAACGTGTCACGACCCGCACCCACTGTTTGGGTACAAGAACGTAACAACGCCCAGCCTATGCCGCAGTATCGGCTGTAGAACGCTGTCCTAGGTCACAACATCTAACATTATAATGCCAAGCAGTTTATACTCTCCGAATGGGGGTGACATAGCAGATACAGTCTCAATCACATCTAGGGTAGAGCATGATAAGGATATATAAAACATGAAATCTAAAAGAAATACAGGAGATAGAAGTCTAAGTGTCTAAGATACAAAAACCCAGAAATACACCTCAAACTCATATACAGTAATCCACAAAGTAAATACAACTCCAAACAAATGAAACAACTATCTAAACATCCTCTAATGTGTCTCCTCTAGGCTAGCAGGCAACCTCAAAGCTATCTGTAAAATTTATCAACGGGTCCAGTCAGGACTGGAGCGAGTACAGTACATCTCAACAGATCATAACAGGTTAGAAAATATAATCATACAGTAAAGTAAGATACAGGTACTGAAAGAAAACAATATGTAAACAGAGAGAGAACTGTAATAGAAATATCTACTATACATAGAGAACTAGCAGTGACTAGTGAGTCAGAGTACAATATGAACATGTAAATGGCCTGGGATGATTCTGATAAGACACTAAGGAATGATTCTGATAAGATACTACTGGTGTATTATTCACATGTCCACTTATACTCCCCCGTACCCCCAATCAATACACAAGGATCCAACCAGGTTATATTATGATGCTATGTAACAGCCTCCGAAGGGTGGTAAGCCCCCGAAGGGTGATAAGCCCCCGAAGGGTGGTAGCTCCCGAAGGGTGGTACATAGTAGTTCCATAAATGGGGATTCTGGGGGTAACCCAACAGTGTAAGATTCCAGGAAGACTCTACGATCATAAGAGTATATGTCGTAAGTGATCAAAGAACCAATGAAGCATAGTGATATGCCATGTAAGTGAAACACACAGAACATGTAGTACCCGATGCTCCCTAAGGATAACATCTCAAGAAGGGATCCATATAGTACCAATCCGGGTGACCATCATGACAGTACAAGTAAAGTAATCTACTGCAGAAAATAATTCTAAGCAGGATATGAAATGATCAGAGAATGTACTCTCCTCGATAACATGAACAACTGATAAGTATAGGGGGGGTCCCACTGAAGCCACAGAGTCCTATTTAAAGCAACACAGGTTACAAGGTGTTCAAGTTATAATAAAAGAATCTCTACAGGCAATCTATATTATTCTAGGTTCTTCTAAGTCAAAATAACCCTAGGTCAACTCCGGTCAATAATTTAGTCAAACTAGGTCAAGTGTTGACTTACAGTTAACTTTGGGTCAACTGGTCAACTTTGGTCAAACAGGGTAAATCTAATCTAATTATTGAAAATATAAAGTGTACTTCGTTATTCGTACGTCGAAACTTACGACGCGTAAATCGAGATAAGAATATCAATAGTAAGGTTGATAATCTTATTATAGTGATCCACGTATTCATCTTGTCAATTTCAGCGATGTGAGATCACTGAAATTGACTGAGCTCAGTTTCGTTGTACTAATCTCGAAATACGAACATTATAAGAATTAATTATTAATTAATTATAAAAAGGTTAAACTCAGAGAAACTATCAACAAACATAGTCGGACGATGAAATAGACATCGCCAACGTGTCCAGAATGGTCAAATTAGCTAGGATAACCTACCCATCGGTCCAATTTGGACACAAGGGCAAAAAGGTAATTTCGGGTCAAAACGGTGTCCGTGTCGGAGCCTTTTTGCACCGAAAAATGTGCAAGAAAACAAGTCTATAAAATATAACAAATTATATGTTCACGAAACCAGAATGACGATACGAACCCAACGGTATCTCCAGAATTGGATTCTGTTGACCCGATCTCAATTTGGCCCGTTGACCAGAACTTGGAATTCCGGTTTGCACGAAAATGCGTGCCGGAGCCAAAGTTCTCAAAACTCAGCAAACTATATGTCAACGAGTCCAAAATGACGATACGAACTCAACGGTATATCCAGAATTGGATTCCGATGAGCCGGCATCAAAAAGTCCCGTTGACCCAGAAAGTGGGACCCGCTTTGCACCGAAATGCGTGCCCGGGCCCACGTTTTCCAAATCTAACAAATTTTATATGAAAACATGCCAGAACGATGCCACGAGTCTAATGGTGGTGTTAGAAATGAAATCTGAAGTCTTGTGTTCAAAAATAAAATTTTACAAGTTGGAAATTACGAATTCTGATGGTCAACTTTAGCGTCGAATTCAACCAATCAAACATGCTCACAATAAAACGAAACTAGAGGGGTAGTAAGAGGGTTATACCAGCTTTGCACAGGAACTGGTAGCACGCCAAAAGGAGTTGCGGTGGAGGAGATACAAGCTGACGAAGTTGGCCCCGCAAAACTGTCCAAATTTAATACAATTTAAATGGTCAACTTGGTGGCCGGTTTTGATGTATCAAACGATAAAATTAACGGACGAAAATTGACATGAGCGAAGGTGGATATACCGAGATTGCGACGGAGTGAAGGAATCACCGATCCAACGGTCAGATTTTTGGAAAAACACGTGCGAAGTCGCTGAGACGGAGCGCCAAAATGAACTCGATCCCGCACGCGTCACGACGGGACGTCGTGCAAAACGTACGAATCGCCTCGACGGCGCGTCCCGGAGGACGGTGACCGTCAGGGAAGGCTCGCCGGAGAGAAGGGGTGCCCATGGCGGCACGTGGCCGGCCACGACGGCCCGTACGGCGGTACGACGGCGGCCCGCGTGCGCGTGTGCGTGCGTGCCTGCAATGGTGCAACTTCTGCTGTGCTCACTGCGAAGGCACAGCCTGGCCGAAGAGGCACGACGGTGCGCTATCGAGCCTGGCCCGATGAGGCCAGGGGCGGCGCGGCCATGCACGCGGTGGTGGCAGCCATGGTTTGATGAAGGTGGTGGAGGTGGAATGGCTTAGTAAAGGAAGGAGGAGGAGATGGAGGAGATTGGGTGCGGTGGTGGAGTGGAGGCGATGGCCGACCACGGTGGAGGAGGCCAGGGGTGGCCGGAGTAAGGTGGTCGGGGTGTGGTCGGGTGCATGGAGGAGGGGTATTGTAGCTGCTGTGTTTGTTTTTGTTGAAGTTGTTGTGTGGTTTCATTAGGAAGAGAGAGAGAAAATAATGTGAGAGGGAGAGAAAAGTTGTGTCAACCTAGTTTTTAGGGCCGACCAACCATAGGGGGGTGTTGGCTGCTATGAATGTGAGGGGGAATAAATGGTTATGATTAATATGTAGGGAGATCCAAGGGTGGAGATTAATTGTGTAGGAAAATAGGTCATTCCCATGGATAAAAATCAATAAAAATTTCCAATAATAATTAAAAATAGGTAGAATGAATATTTAGTATTTTTTAAGGGTAATGAGGCTGAGGATGATAGTGATAGAGAATAACACGAAGCTGGGCTGGGTTCGGTCAAGCTGGTTTGGGTCAAATCAGACATTGTGCAAAAATCGAATTAAAATTAGACGTTGATGATCATGGATAAATAAGTAGCACATAAGAATTCCAATAAATGGGACACAAGTGGCGGACGGGTAGTAGGCTCAATGTGGCCATGTCTATAGTTAGGGCCGACAGGTTTTGGTCGACAGGGGACCCACAAATCAAGTTGGAAAATAAATATGACGTCGTGGGGTGAAATAAAATTGGATCACGTGTCGGGAAAGTTGTACGAAGCAAATGGAGCACAAGATGACGTGTCTGAGTGGACACGAAGGTCATGGGTGACAAGCGTCTCGAGTAGATCATCAATGAGGAGTTGGTTTCAAGAAACTGACTGGTCTTGCACTCCCAAATTAAAAGTCACGGTAACGTGCAAATAATGATCAAGAAAAAGAGTGGAAAATCAATTAATGATCAAACGGTCTAATTTGACCCGAAGTTCAGCGAAGCAAAAGAGCACAAGGAAACAAGTTTGAGTGGGACACCATATACCATCATGAAGGTAATCCTGTCCACTCCAAAACTGGTAAAGAAGATTTCCAGAGTTGAACATTCCTGACACTCCAAATATCAAAGGCACGGAAAAGCACACTTAAGGAAAAATAACAGAATAAATTATTTATCGAAACCAATCAATCAAAAAATAAAAATAAAATAAAAAATCAACCCGAAATTCAGGGTGCTCACATATCTGATCTCCTTTAAGGAAATTAGAGAGCTAGTCTTAGCTAAAAATCTTTAATTTTTGATCCTCTCTCCATCTATATCTATTTTGGGAATAACAAAGTGCATTGTCTAGAACTAGACAACCAATTTCACAATGTCTTTGCCATGTCATGCCATGTCACCTTCATAATTAATTTGACATTTGCATTGGAGAATACTTTTTTAAATTAAAGCTTGTCATTCTTATGTGACAACAACTTTTTCCAAACTCACAATAGGATTAGAGATGCTTTAAGTGGTTGAATAGTGTTGGAGTGGCAATAATGATAATTAATAGTGTAACAATGCTAAGCGCAAATACATCGTAAAGGCAAAGTAAAGACCAAGGATAGAGAAAACAAATAGACTCTAAGGCCATCTCCAATGGGGGTTTCTATCTCTCTTATTTGTACAATAGAAATTTATTTTAGAATTTATTTCCAGTAGTGATTTCTATTCCAACTCCATCTTAATATTGGATCCCACTTTCAAACTAAATCATAAAAATAACCTATTTAATATTCTCCATCTTAGTATTAGTCAACGCTACTTAGGATAAAAGTTGAGAACCATTAGAGAATTTTTGTGCAATTTCTATATGTAGAAACTCTACCCAACTAGGATAGAATTTTTTATATAGTACAATTCCAAGTAGGATAGAAACTCAATTTTAGAAATACCTATTCGAGATAGCCTAAGGACCTGTTTGGTTCGACAAAGTCCGTCGAAATAGAAAATTAGAAACTAGCATTTTGCATAGTATGCATGTCATGCATACACATGTTTTCTACTTTTTCTTCTGGGTGCTTTGAAGAATTGGAGGTAAGAAATGAAAATTTTAAAAGTTTGGTATTTGGTTATTTGTTGAAG
Organism: Iris pallida; assembly: GCA_029216955.1. Lineage (NCBI taxonomy): Eukaryota > Viridiplantae > Streptophyta > Magnoliopsida > Asparagales > Iridaceae > Iris > Iris pallida. The sequence continues at coordinate 19,336,567 of JANAVB010039219.1, forward strand.
TGATTTGAAAAGTGTAACTTTTTAGTTCCTATATACCACTACCAAAATAAGTCAAATCAGCTATGAAATTAGCGATGCCTGAAGAAAACATCATCAATATTTTGCATATTAACAACGAATGTAAAAAAATGTCACAAGACGTCACTATTTGTGACGTCTAACGACGTTTTGCGACTACTGTAATTTTACGAAAAAATAAAATGCGGAGTAGTCGGTGAATGTTGAATAGCGATATTTAACTTAATACGTCGTAGTATAACAACTACTGGCGACGTCTAGCGATGTATATTTTGAACGTCACTAAATTGTTTGATATATGGTTCTGGGTGCTGGTTTGAGTTTTATTTTTTTCATCCTAAATTTTCGTTTGCCGCCCCCTTCCCCTCCCCCGACCTCTTCGTCCATGAGCCACGGCGACCCCCCGACCCTTTGGCGACCCCTCGAGCATTCGACGACCCTCCGACCACCGATCCCCTAACGACCCCCCGATCCCCTCGACGACCCACAGGTGCTGCTCCCCTCCGATGTGATGCTCTATCGTCAACCCCTCCCTCAAGTCCTCCTCCTTTCCTCCATACTAAGTAAATCCTAACCCTCTTCCAGACAGAACCAGGACACACACACACACACACACACAGGACACAACTAGGATACTTTGACACACATAAAGACACAACCCTAACCCTGACATGTGGACCCGGACACATGGACACACACACAGAGCACACAACCATGACACTTTCACACATACACAGACATAACCCTAACCCTGACACATGGACACACATACTGTGGATTTTTAATATGAATTTATATCTATATTCTCTATTTGATATTTAATCTCTATTTGATATATTTGTGTACTACTAAGTGATTTATACACATTCCAATATGCAATGCCTAAAAAAAGATATATAATACCTTATATTCGTATACGAAATGCACATTCATATTTGTGTACTACTAAGTGATTTATGCACATTCATATACAAAATGCACATGTATATGAGTTCAGTATTCAAATTATATTTGTATTCATATTCATATCCACTATAAAAAGAAGAAAGAAGGTGGGAAAAATGGAATGTTACAATAAATTCATAGTTGATACAGATAAGAGTACATATCGTTTAAATACTTAAACCAATAAACATATATGACTAAACTGAATATTAAGACGTATGATGGTCCTAAATTTAGGCTATATAAGGAAGGTTGTATCCAACATATATTTTGATATCTAAGATAAGAAACATACATATCCATCTAAGTATGCATGTATCTATATTTATATTTTGATACCAAGACACTAACGAGTATCGTAGTACCTAGAGTGTATATAGTGAGTATCCTAGAAGTATATAAGCTATTTTAGTAATTGGGTAATTGTGAAGGTAAGTTTGGGATTTATATGAAAGTATCGAGAGTGTATAGAGTGTGTATCCTATAAGATATGGTATGGTGTCAAGTGTAGGTATGATTGGTATAGTGTTAAGATACAAGTAAGTATCTTGAGTATATGAGTGTCCACGTGTTCCTTATGAGTCATATCTCTTAAAGGAAAATTTAATTTTGCAAGCCTTTTGATGATATTGCAGTTTCTACCAGAAATGGCTAGAGTGTTATCAACATCTATGTTTATATTGGACATTCTGAGGTCAAGTGTTCCTTATGGGCACACAAAGAGCACATGACGATAGAGATATTATTATCTCTTATGTTAAGTGTCCATGTCAGCCAGAAGTCAAGTGTCTATGTCAGTCCTTCTTTGAAAAAGTAAATTTATATCTGTTAGCTTTTTTTAAGGCTTTTAGAGTTATACCACTCCGAAAAATAGGAGAAGTAAAAATTCTAAAAAACAAAGAACGAAAAATCCTAGAATTTTTTATAATACTTAGCCTTTTCTTGTATCTTTCAAAATTTGGTATAAATCTGAAAGTCTTAAAAGACTTGCAGAAGTAAATTTTCTTTAAAGAGAAGGGCTGACATTGAACACGTGATGACACTTATTTAATAGGGTTTGAAATCGGAGTTATCCCCAAGGTTACTAGTTTTCTGATAGTCACGAATTGTAAAACAGATACTAATGTATCAAGATGTGGATACTCACATATTATGACTCGGATACTCAAGCATCAATTAGAGTTTTTTTTTACTTTGATGAACATGTGTATCCATCTTTGCATCCATTTGGACGATATACTCAAATGATGTGTATCCATATTTGTAGAATTATCTTCAAATGTATATGAATTACTACCTGCTGCATCGTTATGGATGTACAACCATTATTCTGATGACATGTAGGGTGTGCGAGATGAATTTATACAAGGGGTAGAGCAGTTCCTACAGTTCGCCAAGGCATTCCCTTAGTACATGGACGATAAAAAAATTAAGTGTCCATGTGTGAGATGTCGTAACTTGAAATATCATCCAGAAGTGGACGTGATATATCATTTATACTCGAGGGGTTTCATGCCAAATTATTATCAGTACACCTCACACGAAAAAATTGTGCCTTTAGTATCGGAGCCAGAGTCTTATATAGAGCCGTATATGGATATCCACGACCATGTTGATTACGATAACAGGTGGGTGAACATGGTTTTTGATATCGTGGGACCTAATTTTGATCCAGATAATCATGATACGGTTGAGGAGGCACCGTATGCCGATGCTGTGAAGTTCATAGAGTTGCTGGAGAATGCAATAACTCTATTGTGTCCTGGTTATGAGAATCATTTACCATTGGATGTGGTTACAAGACTTTTGAACATAAAGTCTGATTTTAACATATCTCAAGAATGCTACAACCGAGTGATGAAGTTGATTATAGAGATCTTGCATGAGGGTGCCAAATTACCTACAAACTTTTACCGGTCTAAAGGAATGGTGAGATCTCTCTGGATGGGATACTAAAATTAATGCATGTCGTAACGGTTGTATGTTGTATTTCAAAGACAACAAGGATGAAGACGTGTGCAGATTTTGTGGTGTTGATCGCTACAACACAACTGGTACAGGTAGGACTCCTAGTGCAAGAAAGTCGACCGATTCAATGTACTACTTGCCTTTGACATCGCATTTGTAGAGGTTGTTTATGGTGAAGGAGACTGTCGAAAATATGTGTTGGCATAGGCAGAAACAGACCGAAGGAGTGTTGGATCACTACCAAAATAAGTGGTTTTAGCGACGCCCAAAAACGTCGGAAAAATAGGAAATTCCGTCGCTAATCTGTATCACCGACGTATTTACCGACGTTTAGCTTTTGTCGCCGTTTCCTTAGTCGGTGATCACGAAAACGTCGCTGAACGTCGCAACTACCGACATTCAGCGACGTACGAGTACGTCGGTGAGTTATCGACGTTTATCGTCGTTCCGTCGGTATATTAGCGACGTATACGTAGTCGCCACACGTCGGTAAAACCTGGAATAGTTACCGACGTCTAGCGTCGTTTCGTCGGTAATATAGCGACGTGAGTTTCGTCGCTAGACGTCGGTAATGGTCCTGTACATTTTTGCAGCTAGTGTCGCTAGACGTCGGTAAATACGTCGGAGAGCTGTACTCTTTTGCAGTTAGTCGTCGGTAAATGTCGGTAAAACGTCGCAAACATATATTATTTGCAGCTTGTCGTCGGTAAACGTCGGAAAACGACGTCGCTAAACGTCAGTAAGCGTCGCTAAACGTCGCTAAAGTTGTAAAAAAAATAAAAAAAAATAAAACACAGATTCTATATTACCACTCACAATTCTATAAAACACATATAGGTACACATTCAAATCCCCACTCACAATTCCAAATCACAGCGCATTGAAACCCCCACTCACAATTCCAATACAAACATCCAATCATAAGTCACAAATATCCAATCATAAGTCACAAACATCCAATACACAACTAACATCCAATACAAACATCCAATCATAAGTCACAAACATAAGATGATACAAACACAAATAAAAGTCCTAACTAGGACTACTAGTGATCTGGTGCAGGAGGGGCACCGCCGCGACGAAGGCGTAAAAACTCCTCATACTCCGCAAGTGAAATCGATACAGATGGAGCGCCAGGCTGTGACGTCGGTGGAGTCGGTGTCGAAGAAGAAGGCGGTGGAGGCGGCGGAGTCGACGACGATGAAGGCGCACCCAGAGTACCAGCATGCTCCAACGCTGTAAGTCGCTGGTTGTATGAATCCATGATAGATAACATTCTACCAGTGCTCTGGACCATCGAATCCTGCGCCTTTCTCACCGTCTCGGCCATGGTCACCTGTCCTGTCTGCAACTCCGTCACCGTGCGCTCTAACCCTCCAACGGCGCGCTCTGTCCTCTCAGTCGTCTCCCTGAGGTCTATAATGCCGCGGTCGAGCGCATCCAATCGTGCTAGCAGCGCAGGATCGTCCGTAGGATGCTGAGACTGCTGCTCGATCCGTCGTAGCAGGTCGTCACGGAGAGACTCCATCATCTGGTGGACTCGGGCAGACTCCTGGGACGGCTGTGGACCATGCACACTAGCAGGAGATGTCCTAGAGGACTGGGTCGCAACTAGGGCGCCATAGGATCCCGTACCGTAGTACGTACCCCTACGGAGGCCACCAGCGGCGGTCATCCACAGCTCGTCCTCCGACGGAGCTTGAGTGGGCTGCGAGGAAGTACCGGCCTCTCCTGCATCAGGTGCACTAGCAGCCGCCCGTTCCCGCAGCCTCTTATACTCGGCCTAGAAAGTATGGATAGTACTCTATGATTTCTAATTTATAATTAATGTACTTATTTTTACTAACTTCATGAATATTTATTTGCATCATATTTACTAAGTTATATTAAAATGGACACGAAGTATTAAATTAAGATAACGTATTGTAATACTTACATAGGTCTGCTCGGCCCTCTCGTCAATAAGGACTCCGCCCTTCCGATGGGTGGCCAGGAAGACGGTCACCATGTCGGCGTTACCGACCTTCCTTACCTGTAATTAAATATATTATCTTAGTAATAATTTATCGGATTTGCATTAAAATAATATTTCTAAAAGAGAAAGACATACCAGACGACGGAAATGTTCCGTCATCGGAATCGACCCACCGCACCACTTCGAGGCATGTTGCCTAGCCGCCTTGGCCTTCTCCGACTTCTCCTTGTACTTTGGCTCCTCGAATCGAGCCTTCATCGCATTCCATTGATCAGGGGTGATCCAACCTTGGATCGGCTTTCCGGCACGATCACGATCCTTCTGATCGTTGATAGAGTCGCGGATCAGCTTGGCAGCGACGGAAGGAAACATCCCCTCGATCTGCTCGGCCCGGTGCGGCGGATAGTAAAACATATCCTAGAACAGTACGAAACCAAATATTTATTAGTTATATATAATATGCATAAATTAAATGATTCATGTTAAAAACAAATCTATTTTAACCTTGAAGCGCGTAAACCAGAAGTTCTTCCTTTCGTCTGGAGCATCAGAGTAGTTAATCCAGGGACCACCATAATTATGCCTCAGCATATCGCCTAGGCGTCTCTGTACCCCTGAAGGACGATATCTATACATACATATTATATTCATGAAAAAAGTTAATTTATGATAAAAACAGAAGAAAAATAATAATAAACCAAAATACCTACTTTGTACCGTCGGCCCAGATCTCCGTCCTCCCCTCCTCCGGAGGTGCGCACGCATCATCTTCATGATGCTGGTCGGCCGTCGGCGCATCCTCCTCGGCCATCTGCTCATCCGTCTCCATCGTCGTATCAACATCAGGAACGCTAGACGGGGGAGCCCTCTCAACAGGTCTGGAACTACTCGTCCCAGGAGATATGCCACGTGACGTCGTCCCAACCGGCCCAGCTACTGTCCGATATGGAGGAGTAATCGGCGACGAGGATCCAGAGCCGGTACCAATAGGAGGTACCGAAGGCAAACTCCGTCCCCTAGCAGTACCTGTAGGAAGTACCGGATGATCCCGACCTCCTCGTGGCCCTCGCAAATGTCCGCGACGACCTGCCATACCTGATAACAGCATATGATAGTACAAGATATAATAGAGACTAGAAATATGACAGTACAACAAATAATAGAGACTAGAAATATGACAGTACAACAAATAATAGAGACTAGAAATATGACAGTACAACAAAGATAATAACCAAGGTAACATATGATGATACATTCTACAATAAACATCTAAGTCCAGATAATATCTCTCTCAATCATCTTCAGAATAATCATCTTGTTCGTCTTCCTCGACCTCATCTTCCTCTTCCTCCTCATCTTCACTTTCGTCTTCACCTTCGTCGGCTTCGCCTTCCTCTTCGGATAATTCTACATCTTCTACATTATGTGTCGTGTAATGCGTAACTTCCGTGGAGTCCACATCGACAATATTGGTTACAGGAGGTAGCTCGTCCTCCTGGTAAGCTTTTTCATCAACATCAAAAGTATCTCTAGCTTTAGTCTTGCATACTGCCCACCAGTCAGACTTCGTTGCTCCCCGTCTCGGATAAGCTGTAAAATACACGAGCTGAGCCTGAGTTGCTAGGACAAACGGTTCGTAGCCTTGATATCTACGCTTGTAGTTTATATCCACAAGACCATGCTTGTCAATTTTCCAGCCTTGATTTTCAATCGGATCGAACCATTCACACTTGAACAACACGATATTTGCAGGTTCTCTGCCATAATTATATGACAACTCCACAATCTCTCGCAAGATGCCAAAGAAATCATTTCCTGGATCGACGTCTTTGTAGTTCGAAGACTTGATACACAAACAACTGTTCTTCGTGGAATCAAGATCCAGGAAGCTGTCTCTGATCGGAGCATTTGTCGACTTGAACCGAAAGCCATTGACACAATAACTTGGCCATGTTTTAACAAAAGTAATTGGTCCCTTGGCAAGAGTTCTAATTAATTCAATCTCGGGTGAAATTAGACGATCGACCTGAATATCAAAGAAGAGATAATAAGTTATTTATTGCGCAGTTGCATTAGAAGAGGCCAGTAAATATTACCGAACTGCTTACATATTCGCTCAACCAAGAAGGAAAATGACGTCTCATTTCTTGTTCTAATGCTTCGTCTGTTAGGTAGGGTCTAACCAGCCTCAACTCATCATTATATGTGCTGGAAAACAACGAAGCATTAGAACGATTAGTACAATAATATTAGCTTATACTATTACATTGAGATGACGTAAACTCATCATTCCTTACTTACCCTTCTAGCTTCTCCACTTCATCCTCGTCGCAATTGAGTAATACATACAACTGAGCAGCCCTTAGCTCTTCGTCATTCAAATATCTCTTCTTCATTTTTCCCGAAGGCTTTCCGGACGCATTGAATACTTTCAGTATTCCATCATTAAATTCTTGATATCCGTCGTCGTTTCTCGGAGCCCTCGTTCTATTCGTAGCAACATGAGGTTTGAAATAGGAGGAGCAGAAATTTGTAATCTCCTCGAGAATATAGGCTTCACAAATAGAACCCTCGACCCGAGCCTTATTTTTTACCTTTCTTTTTAGGTGATTCAAATGTCGCTCGAACGGGTACATCCATCGATATTCGACGGGTCCACCAACACGTGCCTCGTAGGAAAGATGAATCGGCAAATGCTCCATAGAGTCGAAGAATCCAGGAGGTAGGCTTCGATCAAAGTGCTTCCATGCTTCTCCATCAGATGGGTGATCCAACACTCCTTCGGTATGTTCCCGCTTATGCCAACTCATGTTTTCTGCAGTTTCCTTCACCATAAACAACCGCTGCAAACGCGGCGTCAACGGCAAGTAGTGCATCGAAGAGGTAGGCTTCCTGGTACCGACAGACTTTCCTCTACCACAGGCCTTGTAGCGATCGACACCACAAAATCTGCAGGCGTCTTCATCCTTGTCGTCTTTGTAGTACAACATGCACCCGTTGCGACAGGCATCGATTTTTTCATATCCCATCCAGAGCGATCTAACCATCCTCTTAGACCGGTAAAAGTCTTTAGGCAACTTCGCACCCTCAGGCAATATTTCTATAAGCAACTCCATAATACGGTTGTAGCAATCTTGCGACATGTTAAAATCGGACTTGATGCTCAACAATCTTGTAACCACCTCCAACGGTGAATGATCCTCACAACCAGGATATAATGGAGTCCTTGCATTCTCCAGCAACTCCATGAACTGTGCAGCATCGGGGTTCGGTGCCTCCTCAGGTGCATCATGATCATCCGGATCGAAACTAGGCCCGGCCGCGTCAAAAACCATGTTCACCAACCCATCGTCGTAAGGAGCGTTGTTGTGGACATCAACATAAGGCTCGTACTCCGATGCTAAAGACACAAGTTCTCCGTGCTCGCTCCACTGATAGTAATTCGGCGTGAAACCCTTCGAGTACAAATGATACGTGACATCCACTTCTGGATGATATTTAAAGTTACGACATCTCACACACGGACACTTAATTTTGGTACCGTCCATGTACTGAGGGAACGCCTTGGCAAACTGCAGGAACTGGTGTACACCCTCTATGAATTCATCCCGCACACCGCACATGTCATCAGGATGACGGTTGTACATCCAAGTACGATTCCGCAGATAGTAATTCAGCTCCATAATTCTGTAAGATAGATACATCAAGGTAGTGAATGATATGCAAGTGTCAAAGCTTTTCCGATGGATTGCATTTATCTTTTCATCCATTCATTCATGCATTGCATTTATCTTTTCAGTTTTGCATATCATTACCTACTATTATACATGCATACTTTATATATACATCAAGGTAGTAATACTAGTTGATGTTCTGAAAAGGAGAGTGCGATGTCTAGTAGAGGATTCTTTTTTTTGAGGAGCTGTCATATCATGGAAGTCAATATAAAATAAAAGAAGTATACATGCAATTCTATATGATTCCTAGGCCAATCAAGGTCAAAGTCAACTATTGGTCAACTCGATCAACAATCTAGTAAAATGAATGAATATTAAGGCAGTTTATTTCGTAAGTAGTAATTCATATCCATATCCAATTGAGGATAATTCTGTAAGATAGATAGATGCACATTGCAGTCAGTGAATGAATATTAAGGCAGTTTAGATATGGGTGCGCAATTTAGATAGAGGTCAGTAGAGAGCGACAGTTTAGAGAAAACTGAGATTATTGGTGAGGTATAATTGTACTTGTAGGAGTACACGACACCAACTGTCCAATATCGACCCTTTGGGTCTACAAGAGTTACTTAACTCAGTTTGTCAAGACAAGTAAAACTTTTTAAATTAATACCCAATATCGACCCTTTGGCCTGTGCTTGAGCAGTATCCTAACTCAAACTATCTATCCTAACTAATAAATTAATATCCTACTTTAACATCTACTAACTCTCATATTCCTTCTAACATAAACTAATATCCTAATCTTAACTAACCCTTTAACTGAAACTAATATCTAAATAATGCTAATCATGAACTAACACCCTAACCTGGAAGTCCACACTGCTTAAGCACAGGCCATAGGCCAAGTTATAAGGCAAAATGCAGGCAACTGCCTGTAGCTACAAGGCAAAAGTACCAAATGTTGACGGTATATATACCGTCAACATTTAAAAAGTTTACTTGTCTTGACAAACTGAGTGAAGTAACTCTTATAGGCCCAAAAGGTACTCTATACACTCTTACTTATACAAGCCTTTTGAGGCAATCAGCGTTATACTAGATTTCCGAAAAAAATCTATAACTCTGATAGGCCCAAAAGGCTTGGCATAAGTAAATTTAATTTCTAAAGAATGGCTCAAAACACTGTACCAATCATACCTATATTTCTAAGATACTCTATATACTCTAGGTACTAGGACTGAACTAACTCTCTAACACTCTAATGATACTCACTCACATATACCCACTCTTACTTAGGAATACTAAGATCTGACACATACTGATAATCACGTCCCTAATGTGGAGTCGCAAAATGTCGCTGAGTTAAACAAAACAGCGACGTTTTGTGACTAGACCGCGACATCAGCTTTCCCGGTAATTCATGGCTTCTGTGAAATAACCACATCTTGGCTATTTGTTAAATAGATCGACCATGAGCTCCCATGTTCAGTCGTGCCTTCAACATCATGTTCAAATGAAGGTGACAAGCAGCTGACTATAGAAAAATATGCCGTATTGAGCTTCATAAAGAAATGCAAGATTACTACATAGGAGAAAAGGTTTGGTAGGATTACGTCAAAGCACACGGCTTAGAAAATTATGACATATTTGTCTTCCGACACCGTAGTAACATGGTTGGTACATTAAGGGTCTTTGACAAGGTGACATGTTGTGAAAAAATATATCCTTATAGTTCTTCTACGGATTTACTTTAACATTACGTAGGAGAACTAAGGATATATTTGTTCACAACATGCCACCTCCTCAAAGGCCCTTAATGTGACAACCATGTTACCACGGTGTCGGAAGACAAATATGTCATAATTTTCTAAGCCGTGTGCTTTGACGTAATCCTACCAAACCTTTCCTCCTATGTAGTAATCTTGCATTTCTTTATGAAGCTCAATACGACATATTTTTTCATAGTCATCTGCTTGTCACCTTCATTTGAACATGATGTTGAAGGCACGACTGAACATGGGAGCTCAGGGTCGATCTATTTAACAAATAGCCAAGATGTGGTTAATTCAAACGATAGGAGTCGCTATATTCCTTAGAATAGACTTGGAATATTCTCTAGAATATTCTTGGAATATGCCTTGTAGCCAAGTGCTAATTAGATCTAGATCTAATTACTCCTATAATTACCTCTCCTGCCCCCATTAGTGCTAATCACTACAAGTGGGGGGCCATGGGGGTGCTACTGCTGATGTAAACTGCTGCTACAACAGCTGTTCTTGCTGCTGCTGTTGCTGGAATGGGGGCAGCAGCTCACCTTCTACTCCCCATCCATCTATCCACCTATCCATCCAACTATCTATCTAATATATATCTACACATACCAATAGCTAACTAGTACGTATCCTATTTCTAACCCCAACTTGGTATCCCAAACCAAGGCTCTAAGACGGATAAATATCAGGTGTCTGAATCTGAGCCACAAAGTCCTAAATAGAGCAATACAGGTCATGATATGCAAAATACAAGAGAAATGAAGGATACAATGCAATCTATATGATTTCTAGGTCAATCTAGGTCAAAGTCAAACTTGGTCAACTCTAGTCAACTCTAACAGTCAAACTAGGTCAACCTTAGTCTAGTTTGGTCAAACAAGGTCAAACTAGTCTAGGTTAGCCTCATCTAGACTAAAGTCAACTATTGGTCAAACATAGCCTATTAGGTTCAATACCAAGGCATTCTAGGTCTTGGGCTAGTCAACTAAAGTCTAATTAGGCCTAACCAACATAGCCTTATATGTTACCCTAGAAACAATCCTAATTGGGTAAACTATATACAAGAGCCTATATACAAGCTATAAACCAAAATCCTATAATAACTTGGACTACCAATCACATGTATTCAAAACATCATATATATATATATAATTCATACCTTACATATAAACTTATCCCTCACATTCACTCCTAACTCCATACTCCAACCTCTCAACTCTCAACCCATGACTTCAAGGCTAACTCAGCCCCAATTCAACCTCTAACCTATAACTCACATCCTCATGTAACCATAATAGCCTATATATATCCAATAACATAAGGTTTACATGAATGATCAAGGAGGAACTAAACAAATGCATTAAAAAGGCTTAAAGACTGAACAAAACTCAGATCTATCTAACAAAACCATGTGTCTGTGTGTGTACGTGTGTCTGTGTGTGTACGTGTGTCCGTGTGTGTGTTCGTGTGTGTGTCCGTGTGTGTGTGTGTCCGTGGGAGAGGAGGAGGAGGAGGGGGAGCTTAGGGTTTACCTGAGCTCGAGGAGGAGGAGCTCGACGGGAGGGGGGGTCGTCGGGGAGAGGGATTCGCCGGTGGAGAAGGGGGGAAGTCGTCGGGGAGAGGGATTCGCCGGTGGAGAAGGGGGGAAGTCGTCGGGGAGAGGAGGGGACTCGTCGGGGGGGAGGGGGGACGGTGGAGTCGTCGGGGGGGGAGGGGGGAGGGATTCGCCGGAGGAGGAAATCGGGTCGAGGGGGGAAAAAAATTTTCGTTCGAAAATTTTCGTTCGACTGAACTCTCTGCCCTAATTATAAAAGAGTTAGCGACGTCCTTATTAGCCGTCGCTAAACGTCGCCAAAATGGCGACGTTAAGTAAGTTACGTCACAAAACGTCGCTATTCAGCGACGTTTTTAGTCTTCTGTCGCAGAACGTCGCTAGTCAGCGACGTTTTACGACGTTTCCTTCGTGGCGTCGCTATATTTCAATGTTTGGCGACGCCACAAGCATCCGTCGCTAATATACGTCGCTATATGAGCAGATTTTAGTAGTGGATCACCCATCCGATGGATAAGCATTAAAGCACTTTGATCGAGAGTCCAGATTTTGCTTCGAATTCATATGATGTCAGATTGGAGCTCTCCTTCGACGGTTTCATCCCATTCGGACTTTTAGGATCCCAATATTCGTGTTAGCCTATAATTGTCACTCCGTATAACCTACCGTCGTCGATGTGTATGAAGATTCCTTATATGTTCCTAACTGTTATCATTTCGAGCTCGAACAATTCGAAGAGGAACATCGATGTGTACCTACATCTCTTGATAGATGAGTTGAATCGGCTGTGGGAAGTAGGTGTCAACACATATGATGTTTCCAGTAAATAGAACTTTCAGATGAAGGCTACACTTATGTGGACCATCAACGACTTTTCGGTCTATAGAATATTATCTGGATGGAGCACTCATGGTCGTCTCTCATGTTCGTATTACATGGACCGTACTAAGGCTTTTTGTTTGATACACGAAGGAAAATTATACTTTTTCGATTGTCATCGACAGTTCCTGCCGAAGGATCATCCGTTCCGGAGAAACATGAATGCTTTTCGTGTCGATGTTATAGAGAAGGCTAATCCACCTCCAAGGTAGATCGGAGACACGATATAGGAGGAGGTCAAAGATTTTTTAAGTACTATCGAAGATCCTACAAAGGTGTACAAGTGTGATGGATTTGGTCGCACTCATAACTGGACGAAGAGGAGTATACTGGGACCTGCCATATTGGAGCACCAATCTGATCAGACATAATTGTGATGTCATACATATTGAAAAGAATGTGTTTGACAACATATTTAATACTATAGTGGACGTAAAAGGAAAGACAATCCCAAGGCCAGGTTGGACTTAGATAGATGCAGACGTCATGCGTTATATTTGATAGAGGAAGGCAATAGGACAAGGGGAATAAAGGAAGACTTTGTAGGTGGATTCAGGACCTAAAATTTTCTGATGGATACGTGTCTAAGCTGAGAAGATGCATCGACCCGAAGGAGAACAAACTGACTGGAATGAAGAGCCATGGCTGTCACATATTTATAGAGAGCTTAATTTTGATTGCATTCCAGAAATTATTACTGCAGGTCATTTGGGATCCTTTGACAAAGCTTAGCATATTCTTCGGAGAGTTTTGTTCTACTAAGTTGCTCTTTGATCATCTAGAAAAGCAAGAGAAGGACATTACGATAATACTGTGCAAGCTTGAGAGGGTGTTTCCTCCTAGAACTCCATGGAACATTTGCCAATTCATCTTTCCTATGAGGCACGTGCTGGTTGTCCCATCGATTATCGGTAGATGTACCCGTTTGAACGACATTTAAACCACCTAAAGAGAAAGACGAAAAGCAAGGCATGGGTCGAAGGTTCTATTTGTGAAGCATATATTCTCGAGGAGCTTACAAACTTTTATTCCATGTATTTCAAAGCTCATGTTGCTACTAATTGAACGGAAGGTCCGAGAAATGACGAGGGGTACCTGGAATCTAATGATGCAATACTGAAAGTATTCAATGAGTTCGGAAAGCCTTCCAAAAAATAAAGAAGAGATTTTTGAATGACGATGAGCTAAGGGCTGCTAAGTTGTATATATTACTCAACTACGATGAGGATAAAGTAGAGATGCTCGAGGGGTAAGTAACTAATACGTTTATGTCATCTCAATATGATAGTACCAGATATTACTATTATACTAATTGGCTGATGTATTGCTGTTTTTCAGGTAATTTAATGATGAGGTGTTGTCGAATAAACCATAATTATTAGATAAAGAAGTAGAACATGAAATAAGATGTCATTTCCCTTTCTTGTTGAGTGCATATGTAAGTAACTTGATAATTACTTTTTGTATATGCACTTTACACAATAATTAACGGAATGTTGAACTAATTTTTTTATCTTGTGGTATTTTGATCGATTGTCCAGGCACAACACTAGAGAATGAATTGATTAGAACTCTAGCTAATGGGGCAATTTACGGCATCAAAATTTGGCCAAGCTATTGTGTGAATGGGTTTTGGTTCAAGTTAACAAATACCTCAATCAGAAAGAGCTTTCTGGATCTTGATTCCATAAAAAACATTTATTTGTGTATCAAATCTACAAATTATAAATATGTCGATCTAGGCAATGATTTCTATGGCATCTTATGGGAGATTGGTAAGTTGACATATAACTATGGCATAGAGCCTACTAAGATCGTGTTATTCAAGTGTGATTGGTTTGATCCTATCTAGATCAAGGTTTAAAAATTGATAAGCATTGTTTTGTGGATATTAACTACCATCGTCGATATCAAGGATACGAACCATTTATCTTACCAAGTCAAGCTCAACTCGTTTACTTCACTACTTATCCTAGACGGGGAACAACAAGGTTGGATTGGGGGACAATATGCAAGACTAAAGCCAGAAATACCTATGACGTTGACGAAATAGCTTATTAGGAGGACGGGCTACCTCTTGTAACAAATATTGTAGACTCAACGAAAGTTTCTTATTATACGTCTAATCATATAGAAGAGGCAAAATATCCGAAGAAGAAGACAAAGTAGATGAAACTGAAGATGAGGAGGACGAGGAAAATGAATAAGACGAATTCTCAGAAGAGGATTGAAAGGAAAATATAAAATCTGTCATCTAACATCTATAAAATCTTATAAAATGTACTGTCATTTAGTTGTGGAATGTAGATCTAAAATCATATGACATGTATCTTTTATATATTGGTTAGACCAATAATTTATATGTTTTCATCAATCTTACCAGATGAGACCTATGACCCGTACGTCGCTTGAGAGAGACACAGATTGCTGCTGAGAAGGAAGTGGCACCTCCTACTGTGAAGAAAGAAGTTGTACCTTCTACTGTTGAAGAGGAACTGGCGCCTAAGTGGAGATGACTATTAAGGAGGAAGTGGTACCTCCTACTGGTAAGGAGGAAATGATACCTAAAGCGGAGTTTGTTGTTAAGGAGGAAGTGCTACCTCCTACTTCTGTGGAGGAAGTGGCCCCAGTCGGTAGTGGCACCGAGAGTTTCAGTTACCCAGCTCCTGCAGTGGATCTTGATCACCTAGAAGCTGCTTATGCACACTATCTGAGGGATTAGTATCTGCTCCAGCGTACAACGTAGAGTTATATTATGAGCCCCATGAATTTTAGGGATTTTTTCAAATTTTCTAAATAAATTATTTTCGATAATTTATTTTTATTTAATTATTTTTGATCATTAAATGCTCTTTTCCGTGACTTTGATTTCTGGATCGTCATAGATGTCAATCTTTGGAAACTTCCTTCATGACTTTGTAGTATACAAGGTTGTCTTTATTTTAATATATCACGTCCCACTCAAACTTGTTCCCTTATACTCTTTTTGCATCGCACATCTTTGGATCAATTTAGGCCATTTGATCGTTGAATAATTATTAATAAATTTTCCACTTTTATCTTTGATCATCATATGCATGTTGTCGTGACTTTTTAATTTAGCAGCACAAGAGTAGTCATTTTCTTAAAAGCAACTTCTCGTGTATGATCTAGTCGAGGCACCCTACACCCATGACCTTCGTGTCCCACTCAGACACACCATCTTGTGCTTCATTTGCATCGCACAATTTTTCTGACACATGACCCAATCTTAATTCATCCCACGAAATTACATTTATTTCTGACTTGAATTGGGGACACCCTTTCGACCCAAACCTGTCAACCCAAAATATGGACACGGCCCACATTAAGCCTACTATCTACATGACTCTTGTGTCCCATTCAATTGAGCCCCCATATGCTACCTATTTATCCGTGATCATAAATGACTAAATTAAATTATTTATTGTACCATGTCCGATTTTGATCCGACCCGACTTAATTGAACCCAACCCAAGCTTCATGTTGTCCTCTCATGACTACCCAAACACCCTACACAAATTTCTCTCTCTTTCTACTTTAAAAATATCTCTCTTTCTCTGTCTACATCATTTAAAAATATCTCTTTCTCTCTCTTTCTAATATATATACATATCTTTCTCTCTTAATCTCTTTATAATAACATACACTCTCTCTCCTATCACCTCACAGCACACCCTTCTCCCATCATTCGACACACACCCCCTCCTCTCCTTTTCTTCTTCAACATCATCACTCTCACCATCACCATCATCTTCTTCTTCATCTTATTCCTCCTTTCCTTCTTCTTTACATAACCACCTTCACCACCATCATCTTCTCCACTTCTTCTTCTTCTTCTTTACCCTCACCTTTATCTCCTCCCCCTCCTCTATGGCAGCAGCCATGGGCTGTTGCTGCCGCAGCCATGAGCGCGCCCCGTACCACCACCGTAGCCCGTTACCCCAGCCCCGGTAAGCTAGCCAGCAGCTGTAGCAGTAGTGGCACAACAACAGTACAAGAGCAGCTACAGCAGCAGCTCGACCAGCAGTAGCCTCAACGTTGCAGCAGCTAGCAGCGACCGTAGCGACGGTGGTGGCGGCCGCATGGCACCGCAATGACCTCCCCTAGGTCCGACAAAGCCCCGACGACCTCTCCGATATGGCCAACGTCCTCTCCGACGAGCCACGTAGGTAATTCGTGTGTTTCGTATGAGATCCCATCGTGACGCGCGAGTTTTGAATTCAAACTTCGTGTTTCGTCACAACAACTTTGTGCACATTTTTCTTGAAATTCGACTGTTGGATCGTCGATCCGTTTCTTTCGTCTCAATCTCGGTATATACCCCTTCACCCCAGTCAAGTTCAACCGATAATTCTGTCATTTGCTAGATCAAAATCGGCCACCAAGTTGACCCTTTAAATTGTGTATATTTTGGACAGTTTTGTAGAGCCAACTTCGTGGACTCGTATCTCCTCCATCGTAGCTCCGTTTGGCGTGCCACTAGTTCCTATGCACAACTGGTATAATCCAATTTCTAACCCTTAAGTTTTATTTCATTGTGAGCTTGTTTGGTTGGTTGAATTTGACGCCAAAGTAGGTCGTCCGAAATCATAATTTCCAACTTATAAAATCCTAATTTTGAATCTGGGACTCTGGATTCAATTTTTGACACTACGAATAGACTCGTGGCGTCATTCTGGCACGAATTCATATAAGTTTACTTGATTTGGAGGACGTGGGCCTCGGCACGTATTTTGGTACAAGACGAGCCCCATAGTCCGCGTCAATGGGTCATTTTGAGATCGGTTCATCGGAATCCAATTCCGGATATACCGTTGAGTTTGTATTGTCATTCTGAACTTGTTGACGTATACTTTGCTAGATTTAGTGGACATTGGCTTTGGCACATATTTTTGTGCAAATCAGATTCCAATATCCGGGTCAACGGACCATTTTGAGATCGGGTCATCAGAATCCAATTTCGGATATACCGTTGAGTTCGTATCATCATTATGGATTCATGGACATATATTTTGCTAAGTTTTTGAGGACTTTTATCTTGGCACATTTTTTTGATGCAAAATGGGTCCAACACGGACATTGTTTTGACCCAAAATTATCTTTTTGCTCCTATGTCCAAATTGGACTTATGGGTAGGTTATTCTGGCTATTTTGACCATTCTGGACACGTTGGTGATGGTTGTTTCATCATTCGACAGTATCGGTAGACTTTTTCACTTATCTATTACCATTTATTATAATCCTTTTCTTTTTTGTTCGTATTTTGAGATCCGTGCATCGGAATTGAGATCCGTCGATTCCAGTGATTTCACATCACTAAAATTGATAAGTTGACCATGTGGATGATTACAGAGGCTAGCTTTGACCTATTTTAACCTAGAATGGACTAGGAGTTGACCAGTTGACTAAAGTCAACTGTAAGTCAATCTTTTACCCAGTTTGACTTAGTTTGACTGAGTTTGACCTAGAATAGGCCTAGAAGCATAGAATTAATGTATTTATATATATTATTTACTCTAGAACACTAAGTAACTCTGTAAATTCATATTAGGTCTCTGTGACGTTGGTTCATGCATAGACCCTCACTTATTGCTCAGGACAGCAGGCGAGTATATTCTCTGATAGTTTTCATTGTCTTGATATCTGCTATATCCGATTCTGTTGTAATATTTTACTTGATTCCTGACACAATGGTACATGGACTAGTATATGTCAGATCCTGTCATGAGATGCCATTCCTGGGTTATTATGGTACATTGATACATTGTTCGATCTTATTTTCTTGTACTTGTATAGACGCCAATTCCTAAGGGGATTTGCTATCTTCTTAGAGAATCCCGCATCATAATGTGACATATCCGGATCCATTATACTACTCGGAGATGGGGAGTTATTAGAGGTTATGTGATCATATCCTACCATTCATGTTTCATGTGAGTATTAATCATACAATCCATGTATGATTAGCCAAGTGTTAGTTATACATCTTACGTATGACTAGCCAGGCCATATTCTTGTGCAAGTTCCTAAGCCGATCACATAACGCTCTAATATCTCAAGGCAGTATTTTATGTTTACATTATACATCAGATACTCCTGTACTGTTCTACATTACTGTATCTCATACCCTGACATAATATCCAGTTTTACATATCCTGTTTATATTCTAATCTTGATATTTTATCGCGTACTGTTCTACATTCCTGTATTTTAATTGACATGGAACTGCTGTTAGTTTATGTACTCGTTCCCATCATGACTGGATACATTGATAATATTTTTGGGAGTTGTTATGCCCTCATTATTGGACTACATGATGATGTTAGCTGAGGCAGATCTCAATATTCTTTCACCGGGAGTTGTTTTCCAGGAGTTCTAGGTCTGGTAGTTATTTTAGTTTTGTTATTGTTTTCCTTTATTTTATTTCTTATCTCATTTGATCCTATGTAGATTCTAGTTGTTCTAGTGATATTGTTATTTTTTTGTCTTATCTTCCTTAGCATTTATGATGTGATATGAGTACCTTTATAGTGATGGATCTTTTAGATGTTGTAGTTAGTATAGGGTACTTGACAGCGCTCTACCGTCGATACTGCGGCATAGGCCGGACGTGGCTCACGTATTTGTACCTGTATATTCGGGAGCGGGTCGTGACACATTTTTAGTGGTGGCACATGCAGGTCAGTCTTTGCTATTAATTCGAAGTCGTGGTAGTACTTGAGCTTATCTGTACTACTGCGAGCCTGCCCTAGGATTAAGGTTGACTCATGGAATATTTAGGATTTTGGTACTCAGTCACATATTAGGAACTCTTGATAGATTCCAGGGATAACCCCTAGGAGTCTTATTTCGAAAGTTTTTTGAGTCTATATCCCACTTGCTTCTATTCGTCTTGATTTTGAAACATCTGTCCGTTACCGAACACTATTCTTGTATTGGAATGAGTTTATGGAGCCCAGAGGGAACTAGAGTGTAGAAGTTGAACTTATATATCATTCTAGGTTGAGAAGAGAATATGATTAGCCAATCTTATATGAAGGTTAAAAATTGTTTTAGATTATAGCCCAAAAATCTTGATCTAGATAGTATCTTTGGGACATCCCCTGAGCACCTCCCTCTAAACCCTACCTCGAAATCTGTTTTCGCTTGTTTTCATTTACTTATCCTTGATTCGTTGATGAATTTTGAATCTTGATGTTCGTTGTTGACTTTGATTTTGTTTCTAGATAAGTTTTTATGAATTGAGTTAAGATCTATTCTGATAACATATTTGATGAGGACAATGAGAAGGATAAATGTCTACTTTATTTATAGAGTCTAGAATTTATCGCAGTCATAAAAGCTAGCATGACGAGGACATGGAGCCTGATTTTGGATATAGTATCCTAGTTATTGAATTTAGATTTTCTTGCAGCTATAATGGTTGGCGTGGTAAGGAATCTAGATAACAAGATTATAGGGTGTATACCTTAGTTATGGACTCTATCGTTTATTACAGCTATGCTTACTGGCGTGGCAGAAATTCTGACAACATGATTCGGATAAACGTGTATGGTTATCAGATCGTGTCACGTCCCGCTCCTGTAGGAGCGATCGTCCTCGCTAAGGCGTGATGCCGCACGAGCCTACATTGCGCTCGTGCAAGGCAGTTTCATAACGGCCGATTACATCGGCAACGACGGGGTCGTCGCACAGAAGTCCCAAGCAGAAACATTGAACCATGCAGCAAAAATTTAAAGGCAACACACAAGTTATCTCAAAAAACTCTTTATTGATATTGAACAATCAGATTACAATAGGCGCAAGGCCATGATTACAAGTCTCTCGTACTCACTTTTCTCTCATTTTATAAGCCACTCTGCTCTCTCTCATCTCTCGATATAAATGCTTGAGCTAGCGAAAGCTTCGGAAGGCAAAGTCC
Organism: Iris pallida; assembly: GCA_029216955.1. Lineage (NCBI taxonomy): Eukaryota > Viridiplantae > Streptophyta > Magnoliopsida > Asparagales > Iridaceae > Iris > Iris pallida. Next base: position 19,357,301 of record JANAVB010039219.1, read on the forward strand.
ATACATTATGTCCCGTATAAGTCTTGAGTTTACACGGCCGTACGCTTCGAATCGCCAAGGAACTTCGTGCCTCGACGCATCCAAGCGAGCTCCGCGCCTTGAGCTTCCACCTGTGCCTGCACATGGAAACTGTGTGGGTGTCAGTACTCAGCTGTACTGGTGGAGTGAGCTCCTCGCCCACCCATACAAAACCGATACGTTTATTTACTTTGTGCAATATAAGTTCCTTTACGATTGTCTTGCTAGTCTTGTCTTAGGATCAGTTTTAAGACTACGACGTCTGACCAACTCGATATGCAACGACATGGTCGTGCTATAATGCCAACGTGTGTTTCGATCGAGGCAGTGCCTCATCGCTTATGTACTTGACCGAACTTCAACTCGGGACGGCAAGGTCGTGCCATATTCTATTTGTGACTTCGACATATTCGGGATAGTGCATTGTCAAGGAGCAGCTTATGCGGACTTGGTCGTGCCCAGACCTTATTTAAACTCAAATGCCTCAAGACCATCCTCGTGCGAACGACGTCAAGGGGATGACTCGTGCTGATCGTGTTTCTAGACCTTGTTTAGACTTGTTCGTGCATCAAGATTGAGGCCGTACCTCGCAACTTATCAGGACTTATCCATGCTACCGTCTTGCGGCTTTTCTGTTCGACTCATAAACCAACATAGACAAGACTTGTCAAACCTAGTGTCGATTTCATAAACATTCTAATGCCCAGTGTTGTGCCTAGCACGGTGCCTATGCTACAGCCTAGTCTTAGGCCCAGACCTTGTGTTATCGACTAGACATGTATTCAAGTTCTAGACTCAATCTAAAGGCATACACGCGGTTTGCCGCTATTCTGCTGACCCATCTACATGAGTGGTCATTAGCAATGTCAAGCTATCTTAGACTCGACTTGAGATATTGGCTCGTCCCTCCGTGGGTAGCTAGCCCCGGAAGCGCCAAGTATCTCCCATACAGTTATCCAGCAGCCTACCGTGAACCGCCTCGCTTCTTTCGGGCCGACATGATTCAGGTGCCCCGACGATCATTCGAGAAGACTACACCTTATCAACAAGTTGTCCAATGACCATGCAAGACTCAACTCGATCTATCTTGTCCTTCCTTAACCATGACTATGCTTTCCATCTTTCTATCGAGACTCCCAAGTAGCAGGACCGATCTCATGTGCGAGACTTATCGAGACTCCCAAGTAGCCGGACCGATCTCGTGTGAGGGACTTATCAAGACTTAGCGAGACTCCCAAGTAGCAGGACCGATCTCGCGTGAATGAGGCTTATCGAGACTCCCAAGTAGCGGAACCGATCTCGACGACAACCAGTCGCGTGGACTTCCTTTTGTTCGTGGTATACTCTTTTACTAAATTTACCGTGGCTCGTGTCTTAGACAGGCCTGGTTCTCTAGGCAACGCTATCGTTCAAGTCATATACTTTTATATGACGATCCTTGTTCTCGAGGGACTACGCGACTTAAGAACTGTAGATAGCACGGAACAGTGCTAGAAATGGCTTAGAACGACCGACATAACTTTGCCTAACTTACTTGCGCAACGACTTGATGAGCAAAGGCTACGCCAAGCTTCGTATCGAGGGAAATATGCCGTGCATGCGTTCGACTTGAACAACCAAGTTCGTTCCTAGACTTAAGCCAAAAGCCGTGCAAGACGACTTAACCCACGAGACGTACGAAGGCTATGCCAAGCCTTGGATGATGGGACCGTGCATGCTTTATCAAGCATTCATGCGGGCGACGCCTATGACTTAGGCTAATTCGAGCGTTGGGGCAAAACGACGGGACCGTGCATGCTTTATAAAGCATTCACACGGGCGACGCCTATGACTTAGGCTAATTCGAGTGTTGGGGCAACTTAGCAACTTAGGCCAACTTTCTTTTCCCAAGCCACAGAATGAAGGATCGAGTGTCATTGAAAGCACGCTGAGCTTACTTCTAAGCAGACCGTGTGACCATTTTCCATGTTCTAAGACATTCCTGTAGAAGCATAGAAAAGTATAGGAATTTGTATGCGGCCCAGAATCAACATGAAACTTCATGCGGCTGTAAACCTGGAGAGTTTCATGCAGCTCAAAATCCCTGGGAGCTTCATGCGGCTCAGAAAGCTTCATGCAGCCTTATGCGGTTTGAAATCAGCCTAAACAACTGGCCATAATTACTCTGACATAAAGACGATAACTCTGACAGAGATGATGGCTCTGACATAAAGACAAGACATGACATGCTCCTAAAAAGATGAGAAAATCATCATGATATCTGGCACAGTTCACAAATTCCAAAGAAGATTCTTTATGCTGATCGCCTATGCGACCTTCATGCGGCTCAGTCACGAGACCACTCTCATACGGCTCAGTCATGAGACCACACTCATGCGGCTCGGTCGTGAGACCACTCTCATGCGGTTCGGTCATGAGACAATTCTCATACGGTTCAGTTATGAGGCGTCCTTCATGCGGCTCAGTTATGAGACAACCTTCATGCGGCCAGGTCATGAGACACTCTTCATGCGGCTCGGCTATGGGACAGTCCTTCATGTGGCTCAGCCATAATGCATCATTCATACGACTCGCCACATAGTAGCAGTTGAGACACGTGGCAGAAATTGACCAAGTCTTAACTGTTCGAATTTAGTACAACAAACAGATCATGATCAATCTTAACCAATCCCCAGCTGCCCACTTCTCGAGGCACAATTACAAGGATATGGCCCAAAATTAGCCACGTGGCTGTACATCCCATTACTCATGAATTCCTATAAATAGCAAGGTGCTATTCCATTGCACACACAGACACACATAGAGATATACACACACCCGGGCAGAGAGAGAGAGCATTTCTTCACCGGAGCCAAGGTTGCGTTCGATCGTCCAAAGAGTAAGACAGAGTTGATAGCAATTTCCTAAGCCTCTACCGTCACCCCCCATAATCTAAACTAAACAATTGTACTTAGATTGCTTTTCCTAGGTTTTGTTCCTAGGCTCTCTTTTGTACAAGCGAGTTTATAATTATGAGTCAAAGTTCAGTCCTCCTATAAAACTGTTCTGTTCTACGACAATCAATGGCAAACACGATGGTGACTTTGCTGGGGACTAACTTCTCCACTGCTGAAAAGTTGGTGACGCAATCGGATACAGTCAAACTCGGCTCCACGTAACAGATGCTGGTTGTTCGCTTCGACCAACAAGCGTTTGAAGAGATGCTCTCCGACGGGAGTGCTAGCCCCATCTAGAAGCGAGCTAGCCCAAAGAAGGCTCGCAGGGCGTAGTGGCCCAAAACCGTTGCCCCTTCCCAAGCTCTGGAAGAAGTGTTCTCTGCTGCCCAAGACGGCGAAGAAGAGTCACATGCGGCCCCACTTCAGGCCGCAGAGGACCCTGCTGTCCATAAGTCCGGCAAAGGAAAATACTACGATGCTGGACTTGCGGAAGCAAATGGAAACTCTATGCGGTCAAGGAAGAAGCCGCATAAGGGTTCCAGCCACATGCAGAAGGCTCATGCGGCCACCAATTCCAGCCGCATGTAGAAGGCTCATGCGTTCACCAATCCCAACCGCATGCAGAAGGCTCATGCGGCCACCAATCCAAGCCACATGCAGAAGGCTCATGCGGCCACTAATCCCAGCCGCATGCAGAATGCCTATACGGCCACCAATCCTAGCTGCAGGGAGATGACCTATGCGGCATCCAATCCCAGCCGCCAGCCATCTGCCCTATGTGGCTCGGGTTCAGTCTTTGACTACCTCTCATGCGGTCCTGACATCCGAAACTCCAATGAGAATATGCCAGATTTTATGCGGCACAGTTTGGACTCTTCCAACTATGCACCCTCGGGTGCTAGAACAAAGAAGTCTAGGACAGCGCGGGCTCATCGAGCTCAGTCAGCTGTCCTAACCTTTGACCATCAGAGAGTCCCGCTAACTGTTATGCGGGCCTCTGATGGAAAGTTATACAGAACCACCCGTGTCCAGCCCCCAATGGCAAACGGACAGGGTGGTTCCCAAGATTCTCCCAACAATGATCGAGGGCAAGTGCTTTTACTAGCCCCATATCAGGGAGCAAACATGATGCCAACGCACTCGTGCGCTCAGGATTCCCGGGCCCACAAAACGAGTGTAAAGGTTGATCGAGATGTACTTGACTTGCGAGATGTGATTCTTCACAAGCGTAAGGAAAGAGAAAAAACCTTGGTGTGTAAAGAGTCCTTCCATGGACATTACTGCACTCAAGTCATTGTCAACTGCTACAACAAGACTGCAGTACAAGAGGACCGGCAGTCCGTCTTCCAACGACTGCAGCAGCTAGGACCGGTCCTACAACAAAGCTCGAGAGACGAGGCGCTTCCTTTCGCCTTCTGTAACTCTGTCCGGAAGGTCCCTATCGGCAAAGGAGGGAATAAAATAAATACCTCCAGTTCAGTCTTTGACTGCCTCTCATGCGGTCCTGACATCCGAAACTCCAATAAGAATGTGCCAGATTTTATGCGGCACAGTTTGGACTCTTCCAACTATACACCCTCGGGTGCTAGAACGAAGAAGTCTGGGACAGCGCGGGCTCATCGAGCTCAGTCAGCTGTCCCAACCTCTGACCATCAGAGAGTCCCGCTAACTGTTATGCGGGCCTGTGATGGAAAGTTATACAGAACCACCCGTGTCCAGCCCCCAACGGCAAATGGACAGGGTGGTTCCCAAGAGTCTCCCAACAATGATCGAGGGCAAGTGCTTTTACTAGCCCCGCATCAGGGAGCAAACATGATGCCAACGCACTCGTGCGCTCAGGATTCCCGGGCCCACAAAACGAGTGTAAAGGTTGATCGAGATGTACTTGACTTGCGAGATGTGATTCTTCACAAGCGTAAGGAAAGAGAAAAAACCTTGGTGTGCAAAGAGTCCTTCCATGGACATTACTGCACTCAAGTCATTGTCAACTGCTGCAACAAGACTGCAGTACAAGAGGAACGGCAGTCCGTCTTCCAACGACTGCAGTAGCTAGGACCGGTCCTATAACAAAGCTCGAATGACGAGGCGCTTCCTGTCGCCTTCTGTAACTCTGTCCGAAAGATCCCTATCGTCAAAGGAGGGAAGAAAATAAATACCTCTAGCTCGATGATCTCAACCAGCACGACCAAGAAACTCTCATCTAAGCGGTTGTCCACAACTGTCACAGGAGGAGTTTATCAAGGTACCCGCTCAAAGACGAAATCTTCAACACTTAGAGATTCGTCATCTACATCCCTGGGGGTAGTTGAAGCTGGGGGTAGCCCTCCTCGAAACATCCACAACAATCCGGTATTTCAAGAAGATGAACCAGGGAAAACAATCCCCCCAACGGACTCAGACGTCCCTGAAAATATCTACAAGAGCCAAGACGAGGCAACCTCCTATGCAGGGGGTAACACTTCCTCAGAGTCCGAGCCAGTGGAGAATATTCCCACATACCCCGACGACTTCTCTATGCGAGGGTATGATTCGGAGGGTACGTCTTCTACAGTTCCTTCCACTTCTCCTCATGTGAGAACGACATTTATGACTGAGAATAATCAAGAAGGTCCCAGTGATCAGCAGCACCTCGACACTCTTAAGGCCATACTTCAAACCTTGGTTAAGTCAGTGGACGAGATCAAGGCGGCCCTACCGGCTCTCCAAGGAAGGACACCTGGTCAAACAAGCTTGGGTCCTGCCGCCAATGCAGACTCAAACATGACCGCACCAACCCCGGGCGATAATCCACCCGAAATATTGGCTCCCACTACTACAGAAGAGGCTAGGGAGGCAAAAAGAGAGGTCCATGACTTCGTGGAATGTTTCACGCCATAGAAACCTCTCAAGACCTCAGGATACGACAGCCGTATCCCGCTGCATGGAGAGATGTCCCCTTTCCTCCATGATACAAACGATTCAACATCAATCTATATGACGGGAAGACCTCTGCGAGCCGGTACATGACCTACTTCGAGGTCACAATAGAACATCTACCGCATGACGATGCCATCCTCACGCGATTGTTCATCCGGGCGTTAGAGGGGGTCGCGTTCGACTGGTACCGCAACTTGTTGGATAACTGCATCCATTCCTTTGCCGGCTTCAAACATATTTCCCGAAAGGATTCTACGAGGTGGGACAAGATGTGACAATATCAACCCTCATGGACGTTGTCCCAGGAGAAAAAGAGCTGATGAGGAACTACATTGAGCGGTTTTGCCAAATCGCGATAAAATTACCCTCCGGTAACCCGGAATCTTCTTTAATTGAGATTTGCCAAAAGAGGCTGCTCCCCACAATCAGCCTCTGGATGGGTGAAAGTCAATTTAAGGACTGGAAGACCTTCATCATCAGCACCACTAGCGCAGAAGCAAAATTAAAGAAGGCTCGTTAACTGGGATTGTATATCTCGGATGGAGAGGATAAAGGCAAACGCCCTAATGCCAACAACAACAACGGCGACAGTTACTCTAACAAACGAGACACCAAAGGCAAACATGCTATGGTGGCCGATACAGCTCAGAAGCCTGAACCAAATCAGGTAGAGAAGCAGTGGCCTCAGGTGACTTACTCCTTCGGGGATAGCCATGTCAAGCCCATCTTTGACATGCTCTTGCAAGGAGATAGAATTTAGCTCCCTCCGTCCAGACGTGAACCTCGACGTGCAGAGATGGAGAGCCTGAAGTATTATCACTTCCATCGCTATATACACCACGCTACTCAGGACTACTTCAATTGAAGCGGTACATCCAGAATCTCATCGACTCCAAGGTTCTGGCCATTGATTTCGAAGAGGTAACAGTAGCTGCCAACATGGTGTCGATCCAATTCGGCAGCTTCCCTCCAACGAGGACTCAAGATGGCGTGGTACCCATCCTTCGGGAAACAATGAAGGTCACTAACGTTCTACCTTCCCGAGACCAGACGACAGGGCTGGTGCCCCTCACCACGTCAAGAAGGGAGGTCATATGGGTCCACCCGAACCTGGTGCCTGAAGTAACTCAGTCAATATTATCCTCTATCGGCAAGAAGAAGGATGGGAAGACTAAGTCCTGCCACACAATCTCAGCCGGTATCGAAGAAGCAACAGCTGTCGTTACCCGGTCAGGTGCACAATCTCAACCCATACCGGGTAACTCGGCTGAAGAACGTCAGCCTACCACTGCTGATGCCCCAGGACCTTCTCAGCCTCCACTGACCGACAAGCCTAAGCCAAAGGAGACCCGCTTTGATAAGCCGCTCCGTAAAGACGCACCTCAGGGGCTAGAGAGGCCCTATAATTTTGACATCTTGGCACAATTGGCCAACACACCAGCCAAATTGTCATTATATAAGATCTTGAGACTCTCCAAGGATGTTCGCGTCGTACTGAGCGAAGTACTCCAGAATGCTAACGCTTATTTGGCTCAGGTCAAGCTTATAGGAGAGAGCTCGCCAGCGAATTTCTAGTAGGTGCAATGTCCAACATTGTATTCACTTCACAAGATATGCTCATCAAGACCAACCTGTACGATCGCCCTCTGTATTTATAGTGCCCCATTCTGCGAAGGCACTAGATAGACAGAAAGATCGGATTGCTGGCTCTGCAACAGAAGACGATTGATCTGGGTGAGTGGACAAAGACTCATTTTATGATTCGCTTGCGCCTAATAAGAATCTGAGCTTTTGAATGAATGTTGTTGCTAATAACAAGATGCTAGACTTTGAGTATGCTTATAAGAGAATCTGCACATTGTCTACTAAGAAAGAGAACAGTTTCCTGCTTGAAAAGAAGATGGAATTGTTTATGACTTGCTCGATTGATGCATGATGGTTTTATTTGATATTGCATGTGCATTGGGGTATCCACTTAGTGACGAGCTGAACCCTAGAGAGTCATAGCGGCTAGCGACGAGCTGAACCCATGCGAGTCACAGCGGTTAGCGACGAGCTAAACCCAAGAGTCACAGCGACTAGCGACGAGCTGAACCCGTGCGAGTCACAGCGGTTAGCGACGAGATGAACCCGTGGGAGGCACAGCGGCTAAGATGTAAATGATATGTGGCTTTTCAAAGATGTTTTCAAAAGAAATTTAAATTGACTCTGTATGCATGAAATGAACATAGGTAAAGAGTAGCAAGATCACATCACAAGAAATATTTTCTCACTAAATGAACATTGATCGTTTCAGAAGAATGTAGCTTCTTTGTTCACAATCACCAGTATGCTGATATACTGACCCACCATCAGTCTGCATGCAGGTGCACTATGCATCGAAAAGGATAGTCCGAAGCGATAGCCCGAGCCTCATCCTCAGGAGCCAGAAATCAGAAAAGATGCCAAGAGATGACATCTGTTGTAAGAGTTGGTTTTATATATAAAGGGATATAATGTAGGGGAACGGGATCATTGTAATCCGTAAAGTTCTGAGAGAATGTAACATTGTATCAGAGAGAATCGAGAGCTTGTAATCTGTTCAAATAAAATCAATAAAGAGAATTATTTCTTGTTACCATTGTCTTCTATGCTTGTATTCTGAAATATGTCTGCTGTTGCTTCAATTATCTGCGATACGTTCCGTTGCGTATTGTCAACCTTGTCTATCTTGTCTTATTCCAGGTCTTGGTCTTGTGCAAGCACAACTTAGGCTTGCACGGCATCACGCCTTAGCGAGGACGAACGGTCTCACAGAGTCCGAAGCGAGGACGAAAGGACTCTGCGGGATCGGGGCGTGACAGTATTACACTGGATACGTCGACGACGTCAAGGTAGATCGGATGTATATTGATCCCGGTTCTTCAATAAGCATCATTTCGAAGAGCTTGCTTTACCTCCTGCGTATCCCTATGCATCGGCTGACACCTACCAGCACCGCCATCAGCGGTTTCAATTCCAGGAGAAGCTATCCTATTAGGAAGATTCGCCTGAAATACCAAATTGGCGACCTTCAGTCGGAAGTGACTTGCTATGTCATAGACGCAGATATGTCCTACAACATTCTCCTGGGGCGTCCGTGGAAACACGATTATATGATTGTGCCCTCCACATTGCACCAGTGCTTCAAATATGTCGACAAGCACGGCTTCGTAAAAATGGAATTCACCGACATCGATCCCTTCAAAGTGGTCGAATCCTACTACTCGAATTCCTGCTTGTACGAGAAATCAAAAAGGCACCTGATCAAAGAAGATCCATAAGAGCAGACAGAGGCTACAATGGGATCAGAAGAACCTCTGAAGATCCATCTCCAGGCCCGCAAACCAGGCAGAACTGCACCTCTTGTAGCCACTCTACGTAGAGAAGCAACTAGTCTACCGGTACTCAATGCACAAAAGGAGCAGATGGTTATCCGACTCCCAAGGTCTAGCCAGGGGCTGAGACCCACTGTGGAGCCTATGACAATCAGGCTGTCAAGAGCCGGCCAACAACAATCAGAGGAGATCAATCCCTCTGTTAAGCCGATGGTCATTCGTCTCCCCAGGACAAATCGACAGCCAAGCGCTAAGCCTGGGAGCGCTAGTGAGCCAACCACTCCACGTCCAGTACCAAGCGATAAGCCAGGGACCGCTAGTGCGCCAATGACCCCACGTTCAACACCACCAGTGGGACCCTTGACGATCAAGCTGCCCAGGTCATCCTTCCAATCTTCATTGATGCAGGGGATGGCTGAAGAGGAGTTAGAGCTAGCCAAATATGTGGCTGCACATACTGATATTCCTTCTACTGATGATGTAATACTACCAGAAAAGATACCTTATTTTATCAATAAAGGGTTATCTTTGAACTACCTCGAGCTTAACAAGCTCCGTATAATGTATGCTATGGAACACAGTATGGGCATCAACTTACACACACAGATGACAAATGTCTATACTACGAACCAACTTACTCCCGTGGAAGGCGCTTGCTTCATAGTCGCGGAAGAAGATCATCCAATCATCTTCGGCCGAAAGAATAGTCAACAGTCCTTTAGGCCAGAAGAAGTCGATCTTGAACCCGACACTGGAAGACTGCCCCTTTATTTATATAGCTCCCGATCTAAGTACCTCATGCAAAAATAGGGGTATGATATGGAGATTACACCAGGCTTGAACTACGGTACCGTACGGCGATTACCTTTGCAATTGCCAGTCCCGGCTGGAAAACCACGTGATTATTATACCAAGACCAGACGTGGTCTAGGCTATGTTACACCTGCAACAACACCTGAAAGCTCGGATGAGGAATGCGAATAGCATTCACCTGGATTACCCACTTCTGATTCAGATGTCAGCATTGGAGATATACTCAAGCAAGCTTGGTCTGTCAATATGACATTTGCTGACGCTTACGAAGATGACGAAGACATACTCGAACTCCTTGAATTAGAGCCTTGGGTCCAACAGCTAGTTGCGCAATGGGAGAAGTATTTCGAACAAAGAGATCCCCTACTGAAGATGAGGTCATACAAGTTGACCTCGGTGATGAATCCTCTTCAAAGCCAATCTTCGTCAGCAAACGTCTGACAGACGAAGAGCGGGAGTCGCTATTGCAACTCGTCAGAGAGTATATTGACGTGTTCACTTGGAGCTATAAAGACATGCCAGGGCTAAACCCTGAGGTTGCACTCCATAAGCTCAATATTTATTCGGACGCAAAGCCGGTCAAGCAACAACAAAGACGGTTTCGCCCAGATATCATGTCATGACCCGCACCCACTGTGATGGTACGAGAACATAACAACGCCCAGCCTACGCCGCAGTACCAGCGGTAGAACGCTGTCCTAGGTCACAACATCTAACAATATAAAGCTAAATAGTTTATACTCCCCGAATGGGATTGACATAGCAGAAAGTAAACTCAATCACAACTAAGGTAGATGATAAGATGGAAGATAGATAGATAGATAAAACAGCTGAAAAGAAAGAAAATCCCAAGTACAACAGAGAGTCTAAGTGTCTAAGATAAATGCATAACTCCAGTATCAAATATATACAATCATCCCTAGAGTAACATAAATGAAAAATATCCTAGTCTAGTGGGGCCTGCTGCTGGTCCAGGTCCAACATCTCATTTAGGGTTGCACCGTAATAGGTATCCACACCAGCCTCCTCCTCGTCCTCTGTAATATTTTCAGTAGGTCCAGTCAGGACAGGAGCGAGTACAATACATCTCAACAGATCATAGCAGGTTAGAAAATATAATCATGCAGTGAAGTATGATGTAGATACTGAAGGAAATGCAGTAAGTAAACAGAGAAAGAGTGAACTATAATAGAAATATCTACTATAAGTAAAGAACTAACAGTGGCTAGTGAGTCAGAGTATAATATAGACATGTAAATGGCATAGGATGATTCTGATGCTACACTATGGAAGGATTCTGATGCTACACTACTTGGATATTATTTACATGTCTAATTCTACTCCCTCGTACCCCCAATTAATACACAAGGATCCAACCAGGTTATGTTATGATTCTATGTAACGGCCCCCGAAGGGTGGTACAGAGTAGTCCCATAAATGGAAATTCTGGAAAACCCAATAAATGGGATAAGGATTCAAATAAGACTCTGTAATTATAAGAGTATATGTCACAAGTGATCAAAAAACCAAAGAAGCATAGTGATACGCCATGTAAGTGAAACGCACAGAACATAGAGTACCCGATGCTCCCTGAAGGGATAACATCTCAAGAAGGGATCCATATAGTACTAATCCGTGTGACCAACGTGACAGTATCAAGTAAAGTAATTTAATACAGAAAAATAATTCTAAGCAGGATATGAAATGATCAGAGAATGTACTCGTCTGGTATCTGAGTGTCCAATATGAAAGTACTGTCCGAGGAGTGGTGTCTGGCTCCTAATCAGAACAGCACAAGTCACAACAAGTTTAAAATGGTAAAATGAAGTTCTACTATGCATTCTACATGAGTCTAGGTCAATCTAGGCCAAAGTCAACTCTTGGTCAACTCTGGTCAACCCTAGAAGTCAAATTTGGTCAACTATGGTCAGCTAGGTCTAACAAGTCTAAACTAGGTCAAACAAGTCATTCTAGGCTAATCAAGTCTATACTAGTCTAAACTAGGCTAAACTAGCCTATGCTAGCATGCCAAGTCATTACAACTTATACTAGCTAGTACACACCACAACTTAACCTAGTCACTACAAGTCTATACACATAGGGTAGCCATATTCATGGATACATACACATAGTATACATATATTACACTCACACATACTTAGTTATAGTACAATACATTTGGAACTTCACATATATATATATATTATTTATATCTAGGTTCAAATCAAAATACTCATGTCTAGGCTACCCATATTGCACATACATTCATATGCATAATTTATATACATAATACATATTATATATATAAATATACATACATGATATGATAGAGAGTGTATATGAGTGTGTGTGTCATTGAGTGAGTGAGGGATGAAATGAGTGCTAGAGGGTGTGAGTGAACTGTGATTGAGAGGGTGAGTGAATAAACTGTGTGTGTGTGTGTAATGGTGTATGTACATGTGAGTGAGAGAAAGTGCAATAGTGTGGAGATGGGTGTGTGTGTAGAGAGTGAATGACCATGTATATAGATGTGTGTGTGTGTGTGGAGAGTGAGTGAGGGATGTGAAATAGGGACTGTCTCACTAGGCTGTGCAGGAAGAATAGGAGGAAAATAATTCATGAATTAACAGAAAACTGAACCCAGTTCAGTCCTACATTCCCAAGCCCATTTTGAATTCCGTTTTTAACCAAAACACGCCAAAACTTAACCACAGTTAGATAACATATAGGAGTGTAGTATTAGGGACTTAAACCAAGCATTTAACAGTATTAAATAGGCTAAAACAACTGACAAAACTCGATTTCCAAAACTGGAAATTAACAAAAAATACATGTATCAGTAAATTGGGGGTAAATGAGAATTTGAAATTAAAATCAAACTAATATATGAAACTATGGGTTGGTAATGAACATATACATTATATACGTGTCAAACAATATAATGGTGTCCACCCAAGTGGACACAATGTGTCCAAACTGATTCCAGACACAAAACTGTGCACACAGGCACTGTTCAGTGCACTGCATCGTGCACGTGTGCACACGTGTCGTGCACACGACACAGTCCAAACCAGGACTCATTGACACCAACCTAGGTAGACCAACCATAGGGCTACACAATAGGTTAGCTAACACTTGTCCAAGTTGTGTCAGTGAATGATACGAAAACCGTATCAATGTCAAGAAATCCCGACTGAAACTGTCAGTCCCGACCAGTACAGAACCTCATGCTCACCCGACATGACACGGGGACACGTGAGACTTGACACACGTGGTGTCAGTCATTTCCTCTAGTGTGTGTCCAGTTTCGCGTGTCCTTGTGTTGTGTCCGAAGAGCAATAGTCCCCGAGTGGCAGGACACGCGCACAGCTTCGCGTGCGCGCGCACCCGCGTGTGCAAGTGTCGAATTCGACACGACACGACACATAGACTCCCCCAGTCCAAAAGAAATTGACAAGCAACATCAAAAACTAATTTTCTATTCAATTAGTTTCTAAAAATTAGGTCAAAATGCCCACTGGGGCATTTCATCAAACATATGCAACGTGACACTGATACGTGTCCAAATAGGACACGAATTGGACTCAAATTCAAGGGTTTCCTATTCCTACAGTTTGGTTAGGCCTAGGGCTCCCTAGATGTCATGACCCGCACCCTGATTAGGGGCACGAGTACGTGGTTACGTCCAGCCTACGCCGCAGCATCAGCGGTAGAACGCTGTCTAGGTCATCTAGAAATACTACAACTAAACAAATAAAGGTACCTGTACAGTATATACACTCCGAATGGAGGTGACATAGCAATACAGTCTCAATCACAAATGTAAAACTAAGGTAGATAGCATGCAAAGGAAATATGATAGATGAAGCAAAAAATAAGTTTGAGATCCACACAAGTCCAAGACTAAACATAACATCACAGAATATAATATAATACTACAGTCTGAAAAGTATTAGCTGGCTCGCAGGCCAGGCAAAACTAACTAAACTACACTACTCAGGGTGAGCAAAGTCTAATGGCTCTAATAACAAGCCACGGTCCAAGTATACTCTATCTAACCCGTCCCCATAATAGGTCGGGCAATCAGCCTCTGAATCATTTGTAAAATTTGTCAACGGTATCCTGTCAGAAAAATGAGCAAGTACAACCACCAACAGCAGTTCCATATGAATTGACAAATTCTATAAGAGACAGTATAATGAAATACAAGATAAAGATATAGGCGACTTGGGAACCATTTGAAAGCCGAGTTACAATCCTTAAACCAAACAAGGACCGGGGTTGTAACCCTTCCTTCGAACAAAACTTAGTCTCAAATCATAGTACAGTATAAAGGCAGGTAGAGCATGTGAGTAAATAAAATCATAGCATGGTGAAAAGTACAAAAAGTAAAGCTGAACTGGATATAAGATATGACAATAAATGTAAAATATGATTTGAATTATTAGAGCGATATGTGATCGGCTAGGGAGTCATGGTGGGGTTATCCACTTGGCCCGACAATCACATGAAAATCTCTGGAAAGGGTCATGCCGGCCAACCTGGATAACCCGGCAGGGGGTATCTGCTACACCCTACGTGAGGTGAGGGTGGCGCTAGCAAAATAGGGACATGGGGCTTTGATCACATAACCCCTAATAATTCCCCCATCCCCGAATAGTATCATGGATCCGGACATGGCACGTCATGACACGGGATTCCCTAAGAGGATAGCTACTCCCTTTCAGGAATCGGTGTCTATATAAGTACAGGGAACAAGACAGGAAATGTACATATATACCAAGAAAATACAGGAACAACATCTCATGTCATGATCCAACGTATACTACTCTGTGAACAATTGTGACTGGAATCAAGTAAGACACTACAACTGAATCGGATATAGTAGATATCAAGACAATAAAAACTATCAGTGAATGTACTCGCCTGCTGTCCTGAGCTGTAGGGTATATCAAATACACTCACACACACACTCACACTCTCACACATACACGTTCTCACTCACACACTACCACCACCACTCTCATGACACCACCACCATTCTCATGACACCAATACCACCACCACCACTCTCTACACACACTCAAATACATATAAATATATATACACATATATATACATATATACTCCTCTCTAAAGGAAAACCCCAAATTAAATCCTTAAACTAGATTTTTAGGGAAACCTACAAATTCTATGGGCAAAATGTAGAGGGTGGTCTCCTCCTCATTTATGGTGAAGGAAATAAATGCAAAAGAGAATTAATGAAGGTTTTAAAAGCATACCTAATTTGTAGCTTAAGAGAGGAGAAGAAGCTTTTGGAAAGAAAATGAAATGAAGAGAAGGAGTTACTTAGGAGTAAAGAAAGAGAGAGGGGGTGCTGCTCCATACATGGCCGGTCACATCTTAGAGGGTTGGGGATATTTGGCAATTTACCAAAATGCCCTCCAAGTCAAAGAAATGAGTGGTTTGAGTTGGGGTCAAAATGGTAACTTGAAAACTTCTAATTTCAAGTTCTAAATCTAATTCTAATCCCTAATCCCACTAAAATCAAATGGGATTAGTCAAATATAAATATCTAGGTTTGGTCATGACAAGTTGGTCGGTTCCAGTTGGGTCCCGATCAGAGTCTAAGCGACCCCGGGTCCTCGATACAAGTCGGAATGAGCTGAAATTCGTACCCGACTTAATTAACCCCAAAACAATATCATAATTAATAAAATAAATTTCAAAAATATTTAAAAATACAAAATGACAAAAATAGTCCTGTTCCTGAAAAATGGGGATGATAAATCTATCCACCTTAAAAGATTTCGTCCTCGAAATTAAAACAAAGCAATCACTGAAAAACACACGCAGAAACAATCCCTCTCGAATACTTCCAAAGAAAAAAATTCAACAAAATAAAAATTCTCTTAAGACGCAACAACACTTGCAAATAAAAACTATTACGTGTCCGACACGGACACGAAACCATCACAAATCTCACCTATCAAAAGCCAAATCAACAATCACCAATGCAAAATATCAAAATAAATCAAAGAGGTCCAACGACCAAAATACCCTTGGGCCAGAAATGATACTGAAAACATCCTAATCACATGGTTAGGCTCTAGGTCAAACAGTCTCTAAGGTTTCACTAGCAAAACATTAAAATCACAAATCATGGCTTAAAAATTTAAAATGATTAAAATCTCCAAAATCAAAGCATGAAATTAAATGACAATAATTAAATGACTAAAACTATAAAATTTAAAATCACTCTCAATTAGAAACCTGGTGCTACAAGTCTATCCACCTTAAAAATTTTATCCTCAAAAATTAAAACAAAATAAACACAGGAAAATCGTGCAGTTCAACAATCATATGCGTCTGTCCAGAATCATGATACTCAGAATCTCCGTCATGCTAGTGAGCAAGGCTACGATAATCACAGAGTCCTTGACTAAGGTACATACCACTAGAATTATGGTATTTAAAATTTTTACATTGCCGTATGCTTGGCAACAAAAACCTTAAATTCCCACACCCGAGAAATACGACCATAATCTGACTATATGTCCTCAGTATGCCTGCTAGCATGACCCTAGAGGATTCTATAATCTCATAATCGAGGCGACCTAGGCAATACGACTTATCTTAGGAGAAAATCACATCACAAGAACAAAATTTTCATCAACCAATCAAGGTACAGATGGAATCGAATTTCAAACAGTTATAAGGAGACAAATGCGGAAATAAGATCGAAAGATTGGAACCTGCACTCTGCCCTGCTGCTGCCTGACTGCGAGTAATCGCCATCCTAAGGACGAATTGAACCCAAGAGATCAATATGGCACAAGATAAGATATTATCAAAGAAGGACAATTGAATTCAAATGCAAGAAGAGTTGTCATGGTAATCAAAAGATCAGAATTTTCCTAAAATGTGATTGAGTAACTCTAATCATATTCTAGATCCTATGTCCTAGTCGCAGGCTCGTAATTAGTACTCTAAGTCTAGCACCATTACGAGATCGCACTAATTGCGACACTGACCTGCATGGGCCGCCACAAAAATGTGTCACGACCTGCACCCTGATTAGGGGCACGAGTACGTGGTTACGCCCAGCCTACGTCGCAGCATCAGCGGTAGAACGCTGTCTAGGTCATCTAGAAATACTACAACTAAACAGATAAAGGTACCTGTACAGTATATACACTCCGAATGGAGATGACATAGCAATACAGTCTCAATCACAAATGTAAAACTAAGGTAGATAGCATGGAAAGGAAATATAATAGATGAAGCAGGAAATAAGTTCGAGATCTACACAAGTCCAAGACTAAACATAACATCACAGAATATAATATAATACTACAGTCTGAAAAGTACTAGCTGGCTCGCAGGCCAGGCAAACCTAACTAAACTATACTACTCAGGGTGAGCAAAGTCTAGTGGCTCTACTAACAAGCCACGGTCCAAGTCTACTCTATCTAACCCGTCCCCATAATAGGTCGGGCAATCAGCCTCTGAATCATCTGTAAAATTTGTCAACGGTATCCTGTCAGGAAAATGAGCAAGTACAACCACCAACAGCAGTTCCATATGAATTGACAAATTCTATAAGAGACAGTATAATAAAATATAAGACAAAGATATAGGCGACTTGGGAACCATTTGAAAGTTGAGTTACAACCCTTAAACCAAACAAGGACCGGGGTTGTAACCCTTCCTTCGAACAGAACTTAGTCTCAAATCATAGTACAGTATAAAGGCAGGTAGAGCATGTGAGTAAATAAAATCATAGCATGGTGAGAAGTACAGAAAGTAAAGCTGAACTGGATATAAGATATGACAATAAATATAAAATGTGATTTGAACTATTAGAGCGATATGTGATCGGCTAGGGAGTCATGGTGGGGTTATCCACTTGGCCCGACAATCACATGAAAATCTCTGGAAAGGGTCATGTCGGCCAACCTGGATAACCCGGTAGGGGGTATCTGCTACACCCTACGTGAGGTGAGGGTGGCGCTAGCAAAATAGGGACATGGGACTTTGATCACATAACCCCTAATAATTTCCCCATCCCCGAATAGTATCATGGATCCGGACATGGCACTTCATGACACGGGATTCCCTAAGAGGATAGCTACACCCTCTCAGGAATCGGTGTCTATATAAGTACAGGGAACAAGACAGAAAATGTACATATATATCATGAAAAACCAGGAACAACATCTCATGTCATGATCCAACGTATACTACTCCGTGAACTATCGTGACTGGAATCAAGTAAGACACTACAACTGAATCGGATATAGTAGATATCAAGACAATAAAAACTATCAGTGAATGTACTCATCTGTTGTCCTAAGCTGTAGGGTATATCAATGCTCATAGTGGAAATCAAAGACCTAAAGATGAGATACTGCATGTTAAAACATGGTTTAATAATGAAAGGAAATCTAATCTAATCATGATATGCAAGTCTAAGTCAAAATTAGGTCAAACTAAGTTACACGAAGCTAAACTAGGTCACACTAGGTCATACTAAGCCAAACTGGGTCACACTAGGACGACCAAGGTCAAACAAGGTCACAGGAAGTCAATCCAAGTCAAGCTAGGTCTCACTGAGTCACACTAAGTCCTGTCAAGTCTATCTCGGTCAAATCAAGTTATATCAAGTCAATCTAAGTCAGACCAAATCAAGTCTAGGTCATACCAGTCATCGCAGGACAAAACAAGTCGAAGAAAGTCAAACGGGGTCAAGAGTTGGCCTACAGTTGACTTTTGGTCAACTGATCAACCCTGGTCAACTCTGGTCAACCTTCGGTCAATTCTAGGTCAATGGTGACTAACAGTTGACTTTTGGTCAACCGTTCAAGTCTAATGGAATTTGGGACTAAATTGGGCAAAGTGTTGACCCATAGTTGACTTTTGGTCTAAAAAGTCAATCGTGGTCAACCAAGGTCAAGACTAGGTCTAGGCGACTATTCCTAATCATTACCAACCCTTACAACCCATATCCGATTTATCTCAAACTCCTATTCTTCTCCTTCTCCTTCTCCTTCTCATTCTCCTCCTCATTCTCCTCCTCATTCTCCTTCTCCTTCTCATTCTCCTTCTCATTCTCCTCCCCATTCTCCTTCTCATTCTCCTTCTTTCCTCATTCTTCTTCTCATTCTTCTTCTCATTCTTCTTCTCATTCTCTTCCTCATTCTCCTTCTTCCCTCATTCTCCTTCTCATTCTCCTCCTCATTCTCCTTCTCATTCTCCTCATCATTCTCCTCCTCATTCTCCTTCTTCCCTCATTCTTCTTCTCATTCTTCTCCTTATTCTCCTCCTCATTCTCCTTCTCATTCTCCTTCTTTCCTCATTCTCCTTCCCATTCTCCTCCTTATTCTCCTCCTCATTCTCCTTCTTTCCTCATTCTTCTTCTCATTCTTCTTCTCATTCTCCTCCTCATTCTCCTCCTCATTCTCCTTCTTCCCTCACTCTTTCTCATTCTTCTTCTACTACTGCTGCTCCTGCTAGTGCTATTGCTGCTACTGTGGCTTATTCTCTTCATCTTCTTCTACTTCTTTCACTACTTTCTTCCCTCTCTCTATATATATAAGTACACACACACACACACACAAGTCTATTTGTAAATACATACACATATAAATATATATATAGACACACACACACACTCTCAAATACACTCACACACACACTCACACTCTCACACATACACGTTCTCACTCACACACTACCACCACCACTCTCATAACACCACCACCATTCTCATGACCCCAATACCACCACGACCACTCTCTACACACACTCAAATATATATAAATATATATACACATATATATACATATATACTCCTCTCTAAAGGAAAATCCTAAATTAAATCCTTAAACTAGATTTCTAGGGAAACCTACAAATTCTATGGGCAAAATGTAGAGGGTGGTCTCCTCCTCATTTATGGTGAAGGAAATAAATGCAAAAGAGAATTAATGAAGGTTTTAAAAGCATACCTAATTTGTAGCTTGAGAGAGGAGAAGAAGCATTTGGAAAAAAAATGAAATGAAGAGAAGGAGTTACTTAGGAGTGAAGAAAGAGGGAGGGGGTGCTGTTCCATACATGTACGGCCACATCTTAGAGGGTTGGGGCATTTGGCAATTTACCAAAATACCCTCCAAGTCAAAGAAATGAGTGGTTTGAGTTGGGGTCAAAATGGTAACTTGAAAACTCCTAATTTCAAGTTCTAAATCTAATTCTAATCCCTAATCCCACTAAAATCAAATAGGATTAGTCAAATATAAATATCTGGGTTTGGTCATGACAAGTTGGTCGGTTCCAGTTAGGTCCCGATCAGAGTCTAAGCTACCCCGGGTCCTCGATACAAGTCGGAATGAACTGAAATTCGAACCCGACTGAATTAACCCCAAAACAATATCATAATTAATAAAATAAATTTCAAAAATATTTAAAAATACAAAATAACAAAAATACCCCTGTTCCTGAAAACTGGGGGTGACAAATCTATCCACATTAAAAAATTTCGTCCTCGAAATTAAAACAAAGCAATCACTGAAAAACACACGCAGAAACAAACCCTCTCGAATACCTCCAAAGAAAAAAATTCAACAAAATAAAAATTCTCTTAAGACGCAACAACACTTACAAATAAAAACTGTTACGTGTCTAATACGGACACGAAACCATCACAAATCTCACCTATCAAAAGCCAAATCAACAATCACCAATGCAAAATATTAAAATAAATCAGAGAGGTCCAACGACCAAAATACCCTTGGGCCAGAAATGATACTGAAAACATCCTAATCACATGGTTAGGCTCTAGGTCAAACAGTCTCTAAGGTTTCACTAGCAAAACATTAAAATCACAAATCATGGCTTAAAAATTTAAAATGATTAAAATCTCCAAAATTAAAGCATGAAATTAAATGACAATAATTAAATGACTAAAACTATAAAATTTAAAATCACGCTCTATTAGAAACCTGGTGCTACAAGTCTATCCACCTTAAAAATTTTATCCTCAAAAATTAAAACAAAATAAACACAGGAAAATCGTGCAGTTCGACAATCATATGCGTCTGTCCAGAATCATGATACTCAGAATCTCCGTCATGCTAGTGAGCAAGGCTACGATAATCACAGAGTCCTTGACTAAGGTACATACCTCTAGAATTATGGTATTTAAAATTTTTGCATTGCCGCATGCTTGGCAGCAAAAATCTTAAATTCCCATACCCGAGAAATACGACCATAATCTGACTATATGTCCTCAGTATGCCTACTAGCATGACCCTAGAGGATTCTATAATCTCATAATCGAGGCGACCTAGCCCATACGACTTATCTCAGGAGAAAATCACATCACAAGAACAAAATTTTCATCAACCAATCAAGGTACAGATGGAATCGAATTTCAAACAGTTATAAGAAGACAAATGCGGAAATGAGATCGAAAGATTGGAACCTGCACTCTGCCCTGCTGCTGCCTGACTATGAGTAATCGCCATCCTGAGGACGAATTGAACCCAAGAGATCAATATGGCACAAGATAAGATATTATCAAAGGTGGACAATTGAATTCAAATGCAAGAAGAGTTGTCATGGTAATCAAAAGATCAGAATTTTCCTAAAATGTGATTGAGTAACTCCTATTATATTCTAGATCCTATGTCCTAGTCGCAGGCTCGTAATTAGTACTCTAAGTCGAGCACCATTACGAGATCGTACTAATTGCGACACTGACCTGCATGGGCCGCCACAAAAATGTATCACGACCCGCACCCTGATTAGGGATACGAGTACGTGGTTACGTCCAGCCTACGTCACAGCATCAGCGGTAGAACGCTGTCTAGGTCATCTAGAAATACTACAACTAAACAGATAAAGGTACCTGTACAGTATATACACTCCGAATGAAGGTGACATAGCAATACAGTCTCAATCACAAATGTAAAACTAAGGTAGATAGCATGGAAAGGAAATATGATAGATGAAGCAGGAAATAAGTTCGAGATCCACACAAGTCCAAGACTAAACATAACATAACATCACAGAATATAATATAATACTACAGTCTGAAAAGTACTAGCTGGCTCGCAGGCCAGGCAAACCTAACTAAACTACACTACTCAGGGTGAGCAAAGTCTAGTGGCTCTACTAACAAGCCACGGTCCAAGTCTACTCTATCTAACCCGTCCCCATAATAGGTCGGGCAATCAGCCTCTGAATCATCTGTAAAATTTGCCAACGGTATCCTGTTAGGAAAATGAGCAAGTATAACCACCAACAGCAGCTCCATATGAATTGACAAATTCTATAAGAGATAGTATAATAAAATACAAGACAAAGATATAGGCGACTTGGGAACTATTTGAAAGTTGAGTTACAACCCTTAAACCAAACAAGGATCGGGGTTGTAACCCTTCCTTCGAACAGAACTTAGTCTCAAATCATAGTACAGTATAAAGGCAGGTAGAGCATGTAAGTAAATGAAATCATAACATGGTGAGAAGTACAGAAAGTAAAGCTGAACTGGATATAAGATATGATAATAAATATAAAATGTGATTTGAATTATTAGAGCGATATATGATCGGCTAGGGAGTCATGGTGGGGTTATCCACTTGGCCCGACAATCACATAAAAATCTCTGGAAAGGGTCATGCCGGCCAACCGGGATAACCCGACAGGGGGTATCTGCTACACCCTACGTAAGGTGAGGGTGGCGCTAGCAAAATAGGGACATGGGGCTTTGATCACATAACCCCTAATAATTTCCCCATCCCCGAATAGTATCATGGATTCGGACATGGCACGTCATGACACGGGATTCCCTAAGAGGATAGCTACTCCCTCTCAGGAATCCGTGTCTATATAAGTACAAGAAACAAGACAGAAAATGTACATATATACCATGAAAATCCAGGAACAACATCTCATGTTATGATCTAACGTATACTACTCCGTGAACTATCGTGACTGAAATCAAGTAAGACACTACAACTGAATCGGATATAGTAGATATCAAGACAATAAAAACTATCAGTGAATGTACTCGCCTGCTGTCCTGAGCTGTAGGGTATATCAATGCTCATAGTCGAAATCAGAGACCTAAAGATGAGATACTGCATGTTAAAACATAGTTTAATAATGAAAGGAAAGCTAATCTAATCATGATATACAAGTCTAAGTCAAAACTAGGTCAAACTAAGTTACACCAAGCTAAACTAGGTCACACTAGGTCATACTAAGCTAAACTGGGTCACACTAGGACAACCAAGGTCAAACAAGGTCACAGAAAGTCAATCCAAGTCAAACTAGGTCTCACTGAGTCACACTAAGTCCTGTCAAGTCAATCTAGGTCAAATCAAGTTATATCAAGTCAATCTAAGTCAGACTAAGTCAAGCCTAGGTCATACCAGTCATCGCAGGTCAAAACAAGTCGAAATAAGTCAAACGAGGTCAAGAGTTGGCCTACAGTTGACTTTTGGTTAACTGGTCAACCCTGGTCAACTCTGGTCAACCGTAGGTCAATCCAAGGTCAATGGTGACTAACAGTTGACTTTTGGTCAACCGTTCAAGTCTAATAGAATTTGGGACTAAATTGGGTAAAGTGTTGACCCATAGTTGACTTTTGGTCTAAAAAGTCAACCGTGGTCAACCAAGGTCAAGATTAGGTCTAGGCGACTATTCCTAATTATTACCAACCCTTACAACCCATAACCGATTCATCTCAAACTCCTATTCTTCTCCTTCTCCTTCTCCTTCTTATTCTCCTCCTCATTCTCATTCTCCTTCTCATTCTCCTTCTTCCCTCATTCTCCTTCTCATTCTCCTCCTTATTCTCCTTCTTCCTTCATTCTCCTTCTCATTCTCCTCCTCATTCTCCTTCTTCTCCCATTCTCCTTCTCATTCTCCTCCTCATTCTCCTCCTTATTCTCCTTCTCATTCTCCTTCTTCCCTCATTCTCCTTCTCATTCTCCTCCTCATTCTCCTCCTCATTCTCATTCTTCCCTCATTCTCCTCGTCATTCTCCTCCTCATTCTCCTTCTTCCCTCATTCTCCTTCCCATTCTCCTTCTTATTCTCCTTCTACTACTGCTGCTCCTGCTAGTGCTATTGCTGCTACTGTGGCTTATTCTCTTCATCTTCTTCTACTTCTTTCACTACTTCCTTTCCTCTCTCTATATATATAAGTACATACACACACACACACATGTCTATATGTAAATACATACACATATAAATATATATATAGACACACACACACACTCTCAAATACACTCACACACACACTCACACTCTCACACATACACGTTCTCACTCACACACTACCACCACCACTCTCATGACACCACCACCATTCTCATGACACCAATACCACCACCACCATTCTCATGACACCAATACCACCACCACCACTCTCTACACACACTCAAATACATATAAATATATATACACATATATATACATATATACTCCTCTCTAAAGGAAAACCCCCAATTAAATCCTTAAACTAGATTTTTAGGGAAACCTACAAATTCTATGGGCAAAATGTAGAGGGTGGTCTCCTCCCCATTTATGGTGAAGGAAATAAATGCAAAAGAGAATTAATGAAGGTTTTAAAAGCATACCTAATTTGTAGTTTGAGAGAGGAGAAGAAGCTTTTGGAAAAAAAATAAAATGAAGAGAAGGAGTTACTTAGGAGTAAAGAAAGAGAGAGGGGGTGCTGCTCATACATGGCCGGCCACATCTTAGAGGGTTGGGGGCATTTGACAATTTACCAAAATGCCCTCCAAGTCAAAGAAATGAGTGGTTTGAGTTGGGGTCAAAATGGTAACTTGAAAACTCCTAATTTCAAGTTCTAAATCTAATTCTAATCCCTAATTCCACTAAAATCAAATGAGATTAGTCAAATATAAATATCTGGGTTTGGTCATGACAAGTTGGTCGGTTCCAGTTGGGTCCCGATCAGAGTCTAAGCTACCCCAGGTCCTCGATACAAGTCGGAATGAGCTGAAATTCGAACCCGACTCAATTAACCCCAAAACAATATCATAATTAATAAAATAAATTTCAAAAATATTTAAAAATACAAAATGATAAAAATACCCCTGTTCCTGAAAACTGGGGGTGACACTAGATATGCAATAAAATTAGAATTTCATGGAGTAGATTGAAAGTTACCTCTATGTATCAAAATCCCCAAAAAGCTCTAAAGAGAGGTGTTCCTCTTGTTGGTCAAACTTCTCCAAATTGGTTTGAATCTGAGAATAACATGTAACAACAACAAGAACACTTCATTTAAAACCTATTGCAATTTGTTTGAGGGAAAAAGGAGCCAAAATAGAATTTTAATGGATTTTAGAAGTTGAGAAAATACCTCTTTCTAAAGCTTTGTTCTTCCTAAGAGGCTAGCCCTAATTTCTAGGAGAATACTTATAGGGTGAGAATTCCAAGGATGGGTTAAGTGGCTGGACAATTATGTTAGGGTTAGGGTTATGCATTTGGCTAATGGGCTTTGGACTTCTTATGGCTAAATTATTAGTCATGGGTTCAACCACAAGTCATGGCTTATGACTTAATGTCCTAACTTGAGTCAAATAACTAAACCATAGGTCAACTCTAGTCTAACTAGGGTTGCATGACCTAACCAAGTCCAACTCAACTAGGGTTAGCTCCTAGGTTAGTTTACTAAGGTCATTGCTAGTCAAAGTCAACCTAGTCAACCCTCATTCAAACAATTCCAAAATAAATCCTAAAAATTCCCATAAATTCAAATAAATTCTAATAAATTCAAATAACCCCAAAAATGACAAAAATACCCTCAAACTAGAAATGATAAACAAAGTACCCTAATCACATGGCTAGGCTCTAGGTCAACCAGTCTCCAAGGTTATACTATTAAAAATCACCAAAAATCATAATATAAATAAATATCAATAAATAATAATTATAATTATAAAATTTCAAAATTATCCTCTTCTGGAAAACTGGGTGTTACAATCCTACCCACCTTATAAAAATATCGTCCTCGAAATTAAAGGTGACGTACTCCTTCTAGGTTAAGCCCCCAGCAATCAAAGTCTCAGAACTTAAATAAAACATACGATTAAAAAGACGGCATACAGGGTCATGGCATACGATGGTAGTGAAGTCTCATCTAGGTATACTAGTCATGCTAACCAAAATGGTCATAGGGTATTAAAACACACAAGCAATCTAGGGTGCTAAACTAGAAAAGATACAGAAATAACATTCATCAAGACTGTAAGGCAGTCTACCCTCCTATATGAAAACTGGTACTTATCAAAAATAAAAATATAATAAAGATAACTACCAATTATCTATTAAGGGATAGTATTTAAGAAAATAAAAAAAATCAATGTTAAAGAATGAAAGTCAATTGCATGGAATCCAATCACAATGTGTATATATGGAGAGTGTGTTAGAGAGGGAAAAGATAGCATTATGTAAATGTTATGTGGTTCGTGTGTGTATGGATGTATGTGGACATGTTAATATGGTTAGATAGTGGGCATGTGTATAGGAGGATTTGGGTTTCAAGACAATAGCTATCAAGTTACACTACTCATGGCATATTGGTTAAACAATCTACAATATACAACCCATTTGCTCATAATATGCATGGCTAACCATATATATATATAGGTAGAGATTTTAGTTATGTATCTATATACATTATAACATGTATGCATAAACTATATATATATCTATGCAGGTATATGAACATAACATAGAGAGGAAAGGTTAGGTTTACATGGCAGTGTATACTAAGTTAGGGTGTGTCCTTGTATAGGGTATAGCTTAGTATTGAAAGGTTAAATCCAGTTTTAGTTCTGCATTTAAATACAAAATCTTGAAAATGAGCTAATATTTAAACCAGGGTAATATTAACATAATACAGTTTCAGATTTTTAGGGATTTGAAACATCACAACTAACTCAATGCTCCCAACACATCCTAACATGATGGAGATGAACCCTAACATACTATCCATACATTTATCTTTGCACACAGTTCAATATTATATATTAAATCTGAAATCGAACTAAATATTTGAAATCAATGTAAAAATGTAATCATGTATTCAGTTTTAGGATTTTGGAGAAATTCAAACATCAAACCAACCCAATGTTTATCACAACCTAACATGTAAGAATATGAAACCTAACATTATATCCCTACATACAACAATGTATATAGCTCAAAATATTACATTAAAAAAATAACAATTTTGAACTAACATTTAAAATCCAGTATTAAGGGTTAATATTCACACAGTCTTAGATTTGACAAATTCAAACACAAAACTCAACCAAGTTTTTTTTTGAATTGAAACCCTATGTATAGCATACATAACTAATAACATAAAATTTATATTTAATTTAGGAATTTAAATAGAGAAAAAAAAGCAGAGAACCAGTCTCTGATACTGTACTGTATCAGAATATTGGGGTTTTGAGAATTTATACATCAATAACATATTATTATGTATTTAGATAGGTTGGTAATCAAAGTGTAGCATGCATACGTATCAGGGAAGGGTCTGCATACTACCTGTAAAGGTTGATCAAACATGACTGAACTCAACACAAAGAGAACTTAACTAAAATAGAAAACTGAACCAAATATAGGCTAAACAACATGTCAATAACCCTATACAACCATGACCTATAGATACTAACCAAACCCATATCCCATATGCCAATACCCTCTGCAATCTATCTATGTATATAGACCTCTCAGTCTTAGGTGCAGCCACAACTATGCCCAAGGACAGGCTCTAGTCATGGGTGCCTCTCTGGGAAGGGTAAAGGAAAATAATAACAATCATGAAGGCTGTAAGGCATACTAACATCCTATATACAAACTGGTTGGTATTATAAATAACAGGAAAATCATCTACAATAGGTTATTATTCTAATACCAATGCTAACTATCATCTCTAGGGTACAGACACTCTACGAGTCGTCATATTATTTCACTATGAAGATCTACCTATAAACAAGCTCCACAAGCTAAATATCCCTACTCCTAAGTTATTTACAACAACAGAAGGGTATGATGTTTAAAACCTTTTCAAGATACAACCTGTTAATCATATGCGTCTGTCCAAAATTAGGTTGTCCAGAGTCTTCATCATGCTAGTGAGCAAGGCTACGATAATCACAGAGTTTTTGACTAAGGTACGTACCTCTAGGTTCATGGTATTTAAAATTTTCGTATTGCCGCATGCGACGGCAAAAACCTTAAATTCCCATACCCGAGAAATATATCCAAAATCTGGCTACATGTCCTCACTATGCCAACTAACACGACCATCAAAGATTCTAGATTCCATAACTGAGGTGACAACCCATATGATTTTCTCAGAAAGAAAGAGAAAGGAAAGAAAAAAAAAAGAAAATAACATAACAAAAGAGCAACATAACAAAATTAATTAATCAACACGGAACAGATGGAACCGGATTTCAAGGTAGTTATAAAAGACAATTTTGGGAATGGAATCAAGAAGAACGGAACTTGCAGCAAGATCTCTAATGGTCTGTGCATCCTTGATAGTCCTGACGATAGCTCGTCCTGCTAGTTTCTCCTGGTTTGCTGATGATGTTGCATGAACCGCTACTGCTGAGAGAAATCGAAAAGGACGAAAAAGTCTCTGTACAGACAGAGGTGCACCTCCAATGTAGCAGAAACGCAAACCTAAGTTGGCACAATAAGAGCTGCAGTTTCGAGGCCCTGATGAACAGGACGAGAGGTGGCCAGCCTCTCGATAGTATCCCCCGAACCGAAGTGATGAGATCGTGTCTTCATAACGATCATAAAAATAGATCAAAACAAGAAGTAATTTTTGAGAATAAAGCAAAAATTCAAAGGAGGACAGTTTATATTCAAGGAAAAGAAAAACAATAAGCAGCAAATTTAGATAAAACGGATCTGATAAGGAGTTTTTCCTAATGTGATTGAGTACCTTCAAAATATCCTAATCCTACTGCAGGCTGTAGTGATACTCTAGTTCGAATACCACTACATAAACTCGACCTGCATGGGCCACCACTAAAAACGTGTCACGATCCGCACCCAATGTGAGGGTACGAGAACGTAACAACGCCCAGCCTATGCCGTAGTGTCGGCGGTAGAACGCTGTCCTAGGTCACAATATCTAACAATATAAAGCTAAACAGTTTATACTCTCCGAATGGGGGTGACATAGCAGAAAGTAAACTCAATCACAACTAAGGCAGATGATAAGATAGAAGATAGATAGATAGATAAAACTGCTGAAAAGAAAGGAAATCCTAAGTACAACAGAGAGTCTAAGTGTCTAAGATAAATACATAACCCCAGTATCAAATATATACAATCATCCCTAGAGTAATATAAATGAAAAACATCCTAGTCTAGTTGGGCCTGCTGCTGGTCCAGGTCCAACATCTCATCTAGGGTAGCACCGTAATAGGTATCCACACCAGCCTCCTCCTCGTCCTCTGTAATATTTTTAACAGGTCCAGTCAGGACAGGAGCGAGTACAATACATCTCAACAGATCATAGCAGAGTATAATATAGACATGTAAATGGCATATGATGATTCTGATGCTACACTATAGAAGGATTCGGATGCTACACTACTTGGATATTATTCACATGTCTACTTCTACTCCCCCGTACCCCCAATTAATATACAAGGATCCAACCAGGTTATGTTATGATTCTATGTAACGGCCCCCGAAGGGTGGTATATAGTACCATAAATAGAGATTCTGGGAAACCCAATAAATGGGATAAGGATTCAAAGAAGACTCTGTGATCATAAGAGTATATGTCACAAGTGATCAAAGAACCAAAGAAGCATAGTGATACGTCATGTAAATAAAATGCACAGAACATAGAGTACCCGATGCTCCCTGAAGGGATAACATCTCAAGAAGGGATCTATATAGTACTAATCCGTGTGACCAACGTGACAGTATCAAGTAAAGTAATTTAATGCAGGAAAATAATTCTAAGCAGGATATAAAATGATCAGAGAATGTACTCGCCTGGTAGCTGAGTGTCCAAGATGAAAGTACTGTCCGAGGAGTGGTGTCTGGCTCCTAATCAGAACCGCACAAGTCATAACAAGTCTAAAATGGTAAAATGAAGTACTGCTATGTATTCTACATGAGTCTAGGTCAATCTAGGCCAAAGTTAACTCTTGGTCAACTCTGGTCAACCCTAGAAGTCAAACTTGGTCAACTATGGTCAACTAGGTCTAACAAGTCTAAACTAGGTCAAACAAGTCATTCTAGGCTAATCAAGTCTATACTAGTCTAAACTTGGCTAAATTAGCCTATGCTAGCATGCCAAGTCATTACAACTCATACTAGCTAGTACACACCACAACTCAACCTAGTCCCTACAAGTCTATACACATAGTAGCCATATTCATGGATACATACACATAGTCTACATATATTACACTCACACATACTAGGTTATAGTACAATACATTAGGAACTTCACATATATATATTATATATATCTAGGTTCAAATCAAAATACTCATGTCTAGGCTACCCATATTGCACATATATTCATATGCATAATTTATATATATAATACATATTATATATATAAATATACATACATGATATGATAGAGAGTGTATATGTGTGTGTGTGTCATTGAGTGAGTGAGGGATGAAATGAGTGCTAGAGGGTGTGAGTGAACTGTGATTGAGAGGGTGAGTGAATAACCTGTGTGTATGTGTAATGGTGTGTGTACATATGAGTGAGAGAAAGTGCAATAGTGTGGAGATGTGTGTATGTGTAGAGAGTGAGTGACCATGTGTGTAGATGTGTGTGTGTGGAGAATGAGTGAGGGATGTGAAATAGGGACTGTCTCACTAGGCTATGCAGGAAGAATAGGAGGAAAACAATTCATGAATTAACAGAAAACTGAACCCAGTTCAGTCCTACATTCCCAAGCCCATTTTGAATTCAGTTTTTAACCAAAACACACCAAAACTTTATCACAGTTAGATAACATATAGGAGTGTATTATTAGGGATTTAAACTAAGCATTTAACATTATTAAATAGGCTAAAACAACTGACAAAACTCGATTTCCAAAACTGGAAATTAACAGAAAATACATGTATCAGTAAATTGGGGGTAAATGAGAATTTGAAATTAAAATCAAACTAATATATGAAACTATGGGTTGGTAATGAACATATACATTATATACGTGTCAAACAATATAATGGTGTCCACCCAAGTGGACACAATGTGTCCAAACTGATTCCAGACACAAACTGTGCACACATGCACTGTTCAGTGCACTGCATCGTGCACCTGTGCACGCGTGTCGTGCACACGACACAGTCCAAACCAGGACTCGTGCACACCAACCTAGGTAGACCACCTATAGGGCTACACAATAGGTTAGCTAACACGTGTCCAAGTCGTGTCAGTGAGTGATACAAAAATCGTATCAGTGTCAAGAAATCCCGACTGAAACTGTCAGCCCCGACCAGTGCAGAGCCTCGTACTCACCCGACACGACACGGGGACACATGAGACTTGACACACATGGTGTCAGTCATTGCCCCCTAGTGTGTGTCGAGTTTCGTGTGTCCTTGTGCTGTGTCCGAAGAGCAATAGCCCCCGAGTGGCAGGACACGCGCACAGCCTCGCGTGCGCGCGCACTCACGTGTGTAAGTGTCGAATCCGATACGACACGACACAGAGACTCCCACAGTCCAAAAGATATTGACAAGCAATATCAAAAACTAATTTTCTATTCAATTAGTTTCTAAAAATTAGGTCGAAATGCCCATTGGGGTATTTCATCAAACACATGCAATGTGACACTGATATGTGTCCAAATAGCACACGAATTGGACTCAAATTCTAGGGTTTCCTATTCCTACAGTTAGGTTAGGCCTAGGGCTCCCTAGATATGCAATAAAATTAGAATTTCATGGAGTAGATTGAAAGTTACCTCTATGTATCAAAATCCCCAAAAAGCTCTAAAGAGAGGTATTCCTCTTGATGATCAAACTTCTCCAAATTGGTTTGAATCTGAGAATAACATGTAACAACAACAAGAACACTTCATTTAAAACCTATTGCAATTTGTTTGAGGAAAAAAGGAGCTAAAATGGAATTTTTATGGATTTTAGAAGTTGAAAAAAATACCTCTTTCTAAAGCTTTGTTCTTCCTAAGAGGCTAGCCCTAATTTCTAGGAGAATACTTATAGGGTGGGAATCCCAAGGATGGGTTAAGTGGCTGGACAATTATGTTAGGGTTAGGGTTATGTATTTGGTTAATGGGCTTTGGGCTTCTTATGGCTAAATTATTAATCATGGGTTCAACCACAAGTCATGGCTTATGACTTAATGTCCTAACTTGAGTCAAGTAACTAAACCATTGGTCAACTCTAGTCTAACTAGGGTTGCATGACCTAACCAAGTCCAACTCAACTAGGGTTAGCTCCTAGGTTAGTTTACTAAGGTCATTGCTAGTCAAAGTCAACCTAGTCAACCCTCATTCAAACAATTCCAAAATAAATCCTAAAAATTCCCATAAATTCAAATAAATTCTAATAAATTCAAATAACCCCAAAAATGATAAAAATACCCTCAAACTAGAAATGATAAACAAAGTACCCTAATTACATGGCTAGGCTCTAGGTCAACCAGTCTCCAAGGTTACACTATTAAAAATTACCAAAAATCATAATATAAATAAATATCAATAAATAATAATTATAATTACAAAATTTTAAAATTACCCTCTTCTCAAAAATTGGGTGTTACACATCATTAATTCTATCGAAGCTGAGGTCAACAAACTAATAGCCAGCAGCTTCATCCGCGAGGAACAACACCCAGACTGTGTAGCCAATATAGTACCGATCCTCAAGAAGAATGGAAAGATTCGAATTTGCATCGACTTTCCGAATCTGAACGAAGCATGTCCTAAAGATGAGTTCCCTCTTCCTATTACGGACATAATGATTGACAACACATGTGGCTTTGAGCGCATGTCGTTCATGGATGGCTTCTCAGGATACAACCAAATCAAAATGTTTCCTGATGACGAAAAGCATACATCATTTCGAACACCAATTGGTGTGAACTGCTACACAGTCATGCCCTTTGTTTAAAGAATACCGGTGACACATATTAACAAGCTATGAGTGTCATCTTCAGAGATCACCTGCGTAAGATAGTAGAATGTTACGTCGATGACATTGCCGTCAAAAGCTGCTTTAAGGAAGATCATATGTACGATCTGAGGACAGTATTCAACCTAATGCGAGCACACAACTTGAAGATAAATCCCACCAAATCCTTCTTGGGCGTATCCAGCAAAAAATTCTTGGGTTTTATCATTACCTCCCAGGGAGTCCATATAGACCCTGAAAAGACGAAGGCAATCATGGAGATGGGTCCCCCGAGAAATCTCCGAGAACTCAGAGGCTTTCAATAGAGGCTAGCTTATATCAGGAGGTTTATCTCTAACCTCTCCGGGCGATGCCAACCATTCACACACCTTATGAAGAAAGGCATCTCCTTTGTATGGGATGAAGAGTGCCAACGTGCCTTTGACAATTTTAAAGAATATATATCGAACCCTCCAGTCCTGGTGGCCCCGGTTGTTGGAAAACCATTTTTGCTTTATATACGAGCGATGGAGCATTCCCTTGGTGCTCTACTAGCACAAAACAATGGTGCAGGGCATGAACAAGCTATCTATTATCTCAGTCGAATGATGATAGGACCTGAGCATAGATACACCATTGTAGAGAAGGATTGTCTCGTTTTGGTGTTCGCTATTCAGAAGACGCAACACTATGTTACAGGATAGACCATCCATGTTATATCACGAGTCAACCCCCTCAGGGTCCTCATGACCAAACCAGGTGCACTCAGCTTTTGCCTCGCTACCTGGGCGATATTATTGTCTTCCTACGACATGATCTTCGTCTCGCAGAAGGCTGTTAAAGGTCAAGCTCTGGCAGACTTTTTAGCTGCTCATCCAGGTTCGGAGGCAACCAGAATATATGAAGAGATTCTAGACGAGGTCGCCAATTCAAATTTGGCTTTCCATGATACCGTCTGGCGAATATTCTTCAATAGTGCTTCAAGAACCGGGCCCAAGGGAAATATCGTCGTTGGGGTCGGAGTGGTACTGATTTCTCCCTCTGGATTGGTGATCAATCGGGCATACTCCCTCACGGAACCTTTTTCAAACAACGTGGCTGAGTACAACGCCTTAGTTATCGGCCTCCGACTTGTAAAAGAACTAGGGGTAGAGTACTTGGAAGCATATGGCAATTCACAGTTAATCGTTAATCAGATTCGGGGTTCTTATGAAGTTCGCCATAAAGACATGATTTCTTATCATCAAATAGCAATCGCCATCATTACGTCCTTGAAAGGATTCTTCATAGAAAATATTTCCAGACTCCGGAACTTTGAAGCCGATGCCCTATCAGGTCTTGCCGCTTCCCTGGCAGTTCCAAATCATACTCATCATTTGGTCGACGTAATAGGCCATAAATTGGTTTGTCCTAAGAACAACGTTCAATTTACTGTGAGTTATTCTGCCCTGACGATCGACGAGACACAGAACTGGAGACTCCCATTTATTGACTTCGTAGTCTATGGTATCTTGTCAAAAAACTCGAAAGAAGCCACTTCTATCAGAAGACGTTCTCTCAGATTCTTCTACGATACAGAGACAAAAATGTTGTATCGGCGATCCTATAATGGATTACTGCTCCGATATTTGTCAGATACAGAAGCCAAAGAAGCCGTACGCGAAGCTCACGACGACGTTTGTAGGGCCCATCAACCTGGCCCAAAATTGTAAGACCGCCTTCGCCGAATGGGCTATTACTGGCCTACGACGGTAGCAGATGCGATAGACTATGCAAGAAAGTGTAAAGCTTGTCAGGTCCACGCGGATTTTATACATCAACCATCCGAATTCCTACATCCAACGGTGGTATCCTGGCCATTCGAAGCATGGAGAATGGACATCATTGGTCCAATCACTCTACCTTCGTCCAGAGGACACTGCTTTATACTCGCAATTATAGACTACTTCTATAAATGGGCGAAAGCTGTTTCGCTTGCAGAAGTGAAGACAGCAAACGTGATCAACTTCGTCAAGCATCATGTTATCTATCGCTTTGGACTACCTCGAAGGATCATACATGACAATGGTCCACAGTTCTCAAGCCACGCCTTCTATCGGTTTTGTGACAAACACCGAATTTAGAATGTTGCTTCAATACCGTACAACCCGACGGCTAATGGTCTGGCTGAAGCATTCAACAAAACAATAATCAAGCTTCTCAAGAAGTTAGTGTCCTCAAACAAACGCGACTGGAATGAAAAGCTTGGCGAATGCTTATGGGCATACCGTACTACAGTCCGGATGGCTACTGGGAACACACCATTCTCTTTGGTATACGAAAGTGAGGCAGTTCTTCCATTGGAAACTCAAATCCTCTCGCTCTGCGTCGCCCTGACATACCGACTAACGACGGATTATAACTACCGTCGTCGACTACAAGAATTGGAGGCCTTAGATGAGAAGCGCCTGCTAGCTCAACAAAGAATCGAGATTTATCAAGCCCGCATATCTGGTTCCTTCAACAAAAAGGTCAAGCTAAGAACATTCCAAGTAGGCGATCTCGTCTTGGCAGTTCGGAGGCCGATGGTTATGACTCACAAAATAGCCGACAAGTTCCAACCCAAATGGGAAGGCCCATTTATCATTGAGGCTGTATTCTCCAATGGTGCGTACCATCTTACAAAGCAAAATGGAGACTTGTTCATGATGCCCATCAACGACAAGTTCCTGAAGAAATATTATGTCTAAAAGACATCCTCTGAATCAACCGGGTTGTTGAGTTATATACCCTTAAGTACCGCTGAACTTACACTCTGGTCACTCGAAATGAATCCATATCGCATCTTCTGGGTAGTAAGTCATGTATGATCTTACCTCTAAACTTCTTCCCTAAAAGGGCATCTTTTTCATAATCTATTACCCGTGCTTTCAGTGCATAAAAAAGGGTAACAGGTCTACAAAATTTCCAAAACAGCCACGTCGATGTAACCTCTGAGTTGTTTCTCTTCCATCACAAAAAATTACCCCTTACGTAGAACTTCCACGTCCATATTACCTCTGAGTTGTTCTATGTATTCTTCGTTGAGTCTACTCCTTCCACGTCCTCATTACCTCTGAGTAGGAAGACTCCGTTGTAAAGCCCTCATATTTACCATGTCCTCATTACCTCTGAGTAAGTATGTTGGTTTTCTCTCGACTTATTATTCGTACCCAAAACCAGGGTACGCCAAGGGAAGTAGGCCCATAAATGTCCGCAGTTGACCACAAATGTCCACAGTTGACCACAAATGTCGACAGTTGACCACAAATGTCCGCAGCTGACCACAAATGTTCGTAGCTGACCATAAATGCTGTACTAGGTTCTCTAGTACATGCGCCTCTTTTCTCACCTTTACATGCCTCTGGAGCCCAGCTGTTCCATGGCATTTTTTTGCCCAATACCAAGAACTTCCATGTCCACCTTACCACAGAGTTGTTCTAAGTATCTCTATCGAACTTATTATCCATACCTAAAACCAAGGTATACCAAGGGTAATAGGGCCAAAGAAAGTCCCCCAGTGGGGCAAATACCATAATACCAAAGATACGGTACAAGCATAACAGATAAAGGATGATGTAAACATAGTCTTTCATTTAAAATCAAAAGTACTATATTTTTTGGGACCACGTCCCTGTTGAAAAATAGAGGAACATAATAATGAAAGAAAGAAAAAAGCCGATTATGGTTCGACGACACACAATTCTATGAGCCGGGCCTTCAGCTTGATCGTCGACCGCTCAATCCTCAGCATGGCCCGGCACTCAGCCTCTTGAGTCAACCTCTCTGAATCCTCCAGATGCGCATGTGCCTGCCAACCGTCTTCAAGTTTCTTCAATGCGCGCTCCAAGGCATCAGAGGTTCGGGTGACCTGGTCGGTCTCCCGAAGAATTAGCTCCTTATCTTTACGGGAAGCCTGGAGCTCAGATTCTAAAGAAGCCAATTTCCTCTTAAGCTGGAGGATCTGCTCGTTGGTATCGGCTATCCCACGAGAGGCGGCCTCTTTCCGAGCGATACAGTCCTCTTCTCTGCGGCTTTGCTGATCGTACTTCAGAGACAGATCTCGAAGGTCCTTCACTAGAGCAGGCTTGGACGTATCCCGTACCACCCTTACCTTTTCCATGACTATTATAAGGAAGGCGTGCTCCTGATCTATTGCTAAAGACAGAACGACCTGCCGTAGTCCTTGAAACTGAGCCACGAGCTGATCAGCTTCTACTAATTTGGGCTCCAGGAGCTCGACCATCCCTGCCCCGCCGGGGAGTGTTCTGAGGAGTTCAATCTGACCGCGGGCATATTGACGAGCCAATGCAAAAGATGTCCCCTCTCCAGGGCAGCTTTGACCCTTCGTTTCAGATGGCGGTAGAAACTATCTACCACGTCCTTCAACGATTCGTCCAGAACTTCCGAAGAAGACGGTGTCAAAGGAAGAGTAGCTGGCAGAGTTGAAGATAGTTGTAAGGAAGATGCACCAGAACTTGACGCCCCTATCACTAGGGAAACAAGTTTCGTACGATAGGATGCCTGAATAGCAGTCATCTCCTTCTCTGCAGCCCGAAGGATCCGGAGACTTGGCAGGACAGAAAGGTCGACCTCCGGTGTTGGAGCCACATGAACCAAGGAGGGTGCAGGGATCATTTCTCCCCACCCCGGTGGTCCCGCTACTTGTCCTCCTGAACTTGATCTGGTAGGAGGTCCCTCGATATGAGTTGGAGAAGGAGGAGGCATACTTTCTTCCACTAG
The DNA here is from genome assembly GCA_029216955.1 of Iris pallida. Taxonomy (NCBI): domain Eukaryota; kingdom Viridiplantae; phylum Streptophyta; class Magnoliopsida; order Asparagales; family Iridaceae; genus Iris; species Iris pallida. Next base: position 19,395,292 of record JANAVB010039219.1, read on the forward strand.
ATCTCCTCCGGTAACTTCTCCCGCAATAATATCCTTTGTCGACTGTGAAGGAGCAGGACCTATGTGTGCGGAACAACCATCGATCAACTTAACCCAAAGGATATGAAGATAGAGCAAATGAACCTCCTCACTAGTCAAGACATAACATAGCTTACCAGGGGAGGGTTGCTGAGGCTGAGGCTCACCCACAGCCGCCATATCATCTTCAGCGGCGATGCCTGAGCCACTTGCAGCTGCTTTCTCTGCCCCAGCCGCTCTAAAGTGGATACAACTGGGTTGGTATCAACCGGCTGAGGTTCAGCAACCTCAGGGATTAGTTCAGTAAAGCCCACATTGTCCCTGGTTGAGATGTCAGCAGCTGGAGGATTCTCAGCTGTCGTCGGGACGACCGTGGTGGAAGGAAGCTCGGCAGTCATAGCACCAATTAAGGTGGCTATAACAAGGTCAACCTCAGAGACGATAGCCGGCTCTGGGGAGTTCACTTCTCCTGACGCCTACAAAAGAAAAAAATGATGATCAGATTATATTTCAGAAAAGAAGAACTAAAAAGGGTGGTCGTAACTCGATTCACCTCAGAAACAGCTTCGACGTCATCAGTTCTCTCCCTAGTGCACGGCCCGTGAGGCTTGGCCGTAGCTCGTTTTTGGGAGCGAGTTCTGTCGACGACAGAGGACTCATGTCTGCTTCGTTTATGTGAAGGACTAGGCACAGTAGGGGCAGATCTGCCACCGAATCATCTGCAGGAGGAAGCAGGTTATCAGGGTCATCCTCCTCGTCCATGTTAATAGACTCCGAGTCAGACACTTCAACTGTCTTCCACTTCTTGGTCCTCATCTGGGACTCTTTTGGCTTCTCCTCCAAACCAGTACCTGTAATGAAGCTGGTACTTGGGTCAAAATTACTAGGGGGCCTTTTCACCATGACATTGTACAGGGCCGCCATGTACAAAATATGCCCCGACTCTCTAGCATCGGGTACAGAGTAGCTGGCACGGGTATGAGCCACACTATATAATGCCAAGCCCGGATGCTGTCTAGAATGCTACCCTCGAAACCCAGACAGGAGCTGGGATTATCCAAGGACATTTGACTATACCCAAATTGCCGAAAGAATCGACTGGGTAAGGCTCCAAAAAGATGGAGTTACGATTACGATACACCAGATGTGCAGGGCGGATGTTCTGCAACCAGCGGAGCATCTTTTCGGATAAGAAATAGGGAGGCGCAGTACCGTCAAGATGTATGCCTCTTACTTCTTCGTCGATAAAATAAGGAACAAACACGAAGAAGGAATATTTGTCCATTCGCGCCAGCACCATCCGATAAGCTAGCATGGTAGTGTACTCCCAGGGCATACGGCGATACTGGTATATAAAGGCATCATCAGCGATCACGTCGCCCTCTGGGCCAGGTCTCATCAAGGGCAATGCATTAACAGCAACCCCATCAGATAATGATAGGGCAGCTTGATTCGTTCAAAATCCTTTACCGTATCGCGAGCAATGACTTTGGACGAGAAGGCACGGAGGCCACGATATATGCTGCAAACCATGGTAGGGAGTAGAGCTAGTCTGGCCCCAAAGACTAGCTTCACCGCAGGAAGGATCAGGTTATGGCTGATTCTCTCAATAGCACTAGTCCCTCCCGTAACTACACAGTTCTGCAGCCATACCATCAGAAATTCTGCCAGGAGAGCCTTATCAGACATCTTCTGGGTATCCTGATAAAAGTAATTAAAGGAGTCAGATTGGCTCCCAAATCTGTCATCCATAGTTTTTACCCTCTTGGCAGTCGACACCTGGTTCTGCACCTCCTCCTGGGTTCGAGGACTTCGAGAGGAAACTCGGCCTGAGGCACCTAGCTTAAAAAGATAGCTGAGACAGGTCTTAGTATAAGGAAGTTCCCTTCCGAGCTATCGTTCTTCATCTTTGACGTCTGCTGGCACGTACTATGGTGACATAGTAGTTTCCGGTAAACAGCTACAAAGCCCGGGAACCGTTGCTCCAATTCCTCGAATTCTTCGTTCGTAGGGGTATACGCTTCAAAAACTTCATCTTCCCAGGACAGCTTAGAGACTTCACGCATCTCGTGGAGAGCGAGTCCCATATCCCCTCCAGGTGTAAAGAAGGTCCCCGTACGACGGTTGTACATCTCAAGAAGAGCCATGAACAGCTTCTTGTTTATGGGCAGGCCATAACAAGTGCCCCGTATGGCATGATAAAGACCAATCTCGAGCAAGAGATCCTTGTATGTCCGTAAGATCCACGAGGTCAAGTTGATCCATGAAGTGGTAGGGTTCATCCAGTTCAGCAGCGACAACCGACCAGTGGGGTAGGACCCCTTTTGAACAATCTGGTTCATAAAAGTGTCAGCTTGGGAGAACCAAAAGTTGGGACCCCGCGTATTTATAAAACTGTCTGGGGTCAACCCGATCACAGAGCGGCTGATTTGCATCTTGCTTGCAACTACCGACCTCGATGTTTTATTATAGTGAATATCACCCACGAACATCCCCTGCTGGCTCAGGGTTAGGGAGTCCACCATTTTCCTGTCAATTGGCAGCATGTTGAACCAAGACAGCGAGAAATGACGCTCCATCTGAGGAATGTGGATCGCCATAACGTTGGAAGAAAAACTCTAACTTTCAAATATATCTAGAACGCTGGAGTTTTTCACAATTAGGGCATCTCCAAAGAGGAACGCAGGCTTCAGATGTGTGCCTCTAGTTTCCCCGAGTTCATCATGTCCGAGAGAAAAAAGAAAGATTGGTTTCTGATATCCCTCAGCCTCTCCTCAGGTTGATCTTTAGTGATTTGGACTGACACATAATCGACCACATGGTCGAACCTCACACCCACAGCAGATTGAGCTTGACCTACCCAAAGCTCCCCTGAAGGATTGATCGGCAACTTTACTGAAAAAGAAGAAAAAAGAAGTCAGAAGATAGCCAGAGAAAACCACTTAATATTTTTTGAGTTTATGCGTCTCTGTTAGGTGGGTATTCATGCGGCTCAGTTCATAAGGTGCTTATGCGGTCATGAGACGTTTCTCATGCGACTCAGTCATAAGACATCTTTCATGCGGCTCGGTCATGAGACGTCTCTCATGCGGCTCGGCCATGGAGCAACTCTCATGCGGTTCGGTCATGAAGCAACTCTCATGCGGCTCGGTCATAAGACAACTCTCATGTGGCTCGGCCATGAAGCATCTCTCATGCGGCTCAGTCATGAGACATTTCTTATGCGGCTTGGACATGAAGCATACCCCATGCGACTCAGTCATGAGACATTCATGCGGCCCATACGACACAGCTTATGCGGATTCATCACACAGAACTTGAACAGTTCAGTGAAGACGAAAAGAGCATCAACTATGTCGAGGCGTAACAGAGAAAGGCCCGCGCATAAAACATACGATATAGCCATTGTGGTTAGGGTTGAATTCATGCAGTTTCTTTCCAATTCTTTTACCATCAATAGAAAGATGAACGTCGGGGTGAATCGAACTCATCGTGTTCGATGAGGAGGCAAGTCCTTTGCCCTTCGCCGCAGCACTGGAAGAAGTCTTAGGAGCCATGGATGATCGAGAGAAGAGAAGACGGCGACTAGGGCAATAAAAAAATTAGAAGAAGGAAAGAAGGAACCTCCCTCCTCAAAAATTACTCGTATTTATAGGCTGACAGAGGCGTGTAAACCGATAGACACCGTTTCGGATTTTATGCTGCCTAAAGGATAAAGGTGACTCTTGGGATTCTATCCCCTTTCATGCAAAAGACTGCACCGAATCATGAAAGCAAATCAAAAAAATGTCGACTCATGGGATTCTATCCAAAAGACGACTTTAAATTATCAAAGTAAATAAAAAACAATTAAGGGGACGCCTACGTGGCACGGGACCAGTATGCGGCCAGAGAAGCCTATGCAGCATGAAGAGCTTATACGAACATACCCATGCTTCTTATTCAAAGTATTTCAATTTTACAAATTGAAATCTTTGAAGGGGGTCTTGTAGAAGCATGGAAAAGTATAGGAATTTCTATGCGGCCCAAAATCAACATGAAACTTCATGCGGCTCAAAACCTAGGGAGTTTCATGTGGCTCAAAATTCCTGGGAGCTTCATGCAGCTCAGAAAGCTTCATGCGGTTCAGAAAGCTTCATGCAGCCTTATGCGGTTTGAAATCAGCCTAAACAGCTGGCTATAATTACTCTGACATAAAGGCGACAGCTCTGACAGAGATGATGGCTCTGACATAAAGACAAGACATAACATGCTCCTAAAAAGATAAAAAATCATCATGATATATGGCACAGTTCCTAAATTCCAAAGAAATTTTTTTTTGCGGATCGCCTATGCGACCTTCATACGGCTCAGTCACGAGCCCACTCTCATGCGGCTCAGTCATGAGACCACTCTCATGCGGCTGGGTCATGAGACCACTCTCATGCGGCTCGATTATGAGACAACTCTCATGCGGCTCAGTTATGAGACGTCCTTCATGGGGCTCGATTATGAGACAACCTTTATATGGCCCGGTTATGAGACACTCTTCATGCGGCTCAGCTATGGGACAGTCCTTCATGCGGCTCAACCAGAATGCATCATTCATGCGGCTCGCCACAGAGTAGCAGTTGAGACACATGGCAAAAATTGACCAAGTCTTAACAGTTCGGATTTAGTGCAACAAACAGATCATGATCAATCTTAACCAATCCCCAGCTGCCCACTTCTCGAGGCACAATTATAAGGATATGGCCTAAAATTAGCCACGTGGCTGTACACCCCATTACTCATGAATTCTTATAAATGGCAAGGTGCTATTCCCTTGCACACAGAGAGATATACACACACCCGGGCAGAGAGAGAGCATTTCTTTACCGGAGCTGAGGTTGCGTTCGATCATCCAAGGAGTAAGGTAGAGTTGATAACACTTTTCTGAGCCTCTACCGTCACCCCCCAGAATCTAAACTAAACAATTGTACTTAGATTGCTTTTTCTAGGTTTTGTTCCTAGGCTCTCTTTTGCACAAACGAGTTTGTAATTGTGAGTCAAAGTTCAGTCCTCCTATAAAACTGTTCTGTTCTACGATGAAGGCTAAGATGAGGCAAATTCACTGAAACTACCCCACCTGAGCGAGGTGTCACCTCGACTGAACAGGCCTTCGAGCAGCCGTTGCAAGGCTAAGTCCGAACGCCGTCGGCGTTTCGATTCTTCCGACTGACTTTGCTGGACGGGGCACTACAACATACACCATTCAGAGCAAGTCTCGTCCTCGAGACTTTCCTGAAGGCAAGCCATCTTACCATTTCTATGGCCAAGAGTTAATCGTGCCCAGACACGGGACTATAATAGTCCAACGAGGTATGCCATAATTTATTGTGCACACTCTGTCTACACGTTTCTTTGATTCTGAGCCACACTCGCACTATTATCATTCTTTTTCTTAACACGATTTCAATTTCTCGATACTCTTCCATTCCTCAAGTCTTGTTTAATTCAACGTATCACTTGGTTGGATCGTGCACGCATTCTAGGCATCCCCAAAATACATGTATTCAGCCAAGCCGTATGATAGAGAATTTGTCGTTCTCACTCAAGTCGCATCGTGCACATACTCAGACGTCCCTGAAATATATGTATGTCAGCCGAATCTCGTGAGGGGTATTCCTATATTCGTGATTCATACTATCCATCCATGCCAATCCTCATGGTCAATCTTTCGATTGATAACTCATGAAACAGGGCATCTCGCCTAACCGCTAGGCCATTTCTCAAGGCTAAGTCAATGTCAGGATTGGAATCATAGTTCCACAATAATAATGCCAATACTGACCCCAATCCTAGGGTCAAACTAAAGTCGGTAGTCCAAGATTTTTCTACCCAAGCTCGCGTCACTCAGATTTTTAAACATCAAGCACGATCACCTATTCACATCAATGCATTCGTTGCGCGTATTCGAATCTATTCAAATCACCAATTCTAACCAATTCATGTATTTGATCATGAGGTCGTCTAGCTTTGACAATATGTTGTGCTTCAATCTTATGCGAGTTTGATTATCCATGGTGGTTCATGAATCACCATGCAACGCTCCCGCGGAATAATCATTCTCATCGGGGCGTAACTCTTGTTTGAGTCTAGATTAATTCATTCTCGATACGCGGATTGGACCTACTCAATCCTTAAGATCAATCATCAAGCATACTGAGTCATTCTCAAGTCTACCTTTGCATCAAACCATAAGTCAATGCAATCATATTGCCACGCCGTGGAAGTTCAATCACCCCTGCTGTATGAATCACCATACCAGCGCTCATGCGGAGTGATTGTCCTAATCGGCGTGACACATGTGCGAGGCTAGAGTTGCGCTCGCATAAGACAAGAACGTCAATATTGTGGTTGTCTTCGAAGCAATCCAAACATTTTATTTTTACCCAAGCCAAGATCTCAATTCGATAGTCCGTTTGTCATTCGTTCAACTAAAAAATCCTCGAGCCTAGTCTATCTTTTTCTCGACGTGTTCCAACATTCTGAGGATAGCATCCAGCAGAACAATGACATTTTGTACGATCATTATTCCTCGAATTAGAGTACCCCCGAGTTATCGTACATCGATCTTTGATACGCCTCACTACCATCGATGGTGTACATAACCTGACGATCTTCCTTTTGCAATAAACTCCGAGTCATGCGTTGATATTGTTATCCGAGTTGGATATTCCATAATCTTCTAGATATTCAAGATCAAGTTTAATTACTATTCCTCAAGCTAGTTTCAAGATCGATGTCCAAAACTCAAGTCACATTTCATTTGACTCAATCCAAAATCGCACGTGTGATTTACTTGATTTCTTCGATCAAGACATTCACTTGTTTTATCGTTCTGAATCATTTTCTAACTCACGTTGCCCATTCACAAGTTGTCCGAACGACATCTCGTTCGAGACATTCGAAGTCACAACCAACTAAGTGTGACACGTTCTAAGGCTTTGCACGTTCACATCCCCTCGTCGACTTACTCGTTGTTACTCGTAATCCTCAATTTTCACTCGAATGGTTTCCAAGTCAAACTATACACCACTCAGGATTCGAGCCATCCAATTTAAATCCACAATCACGTTAGCATCATCCGATTTCTACAACTTGCAAATTCGTTCGACGAATTACTAGCGTAATCGCTCACGTCGTCTCGACGTACTAAATCGTTCGCACTATTCCTCAAAATCTAGACCAATCTTTCATGTATACCTAAGTGTTATTTCGATAGCGTTCCTATCGATATACACTCTAAGTGTATCTTCGTTCCCGACCGAGTGGTACTTAATATCGCTTGCAACTCGTTTGCACAAAAAAGTCGAGGTGCACGACACGCAACACAACTTAGCCAAAAGTCCGTGTGCATAGCTATCCCGTACGGACTATATCTGAGTTTGCATGCTCCTTTGCTAATGTCTATGTAGGACTAGTTAGGCATGCATGCGACATGTTAACTTAGCATGTGTTTTCTATCATGTTAAGTTGACACCGTTTGGCACAAAGGCCTACCGTTGCATTCGATTGAATGCTTACACGAGCTTTTGAAAATATTTAGACTTATTGTATGGACATGCCACGGAACAATTGAGAGAGAGCGCACACTTATTTTTCAATAATGAGCTTTCAAAACTAAAAAATTTGACGTGAAGTCCAAGGACGTAAAGCCGTGCTCTGATACCATTATGTCATGCCCCGCTCCCGTAGGATCGATCTTCCTCGCTAAGACGTGATGCCGCACGAGCCTAGATTGCGCCCGTGCAAGACAGTTTCATAACGGCCGATTACATCGGCAGCGACGGGGTCGTCAAACAGAAGTCCCAAGCAGAAACATTAAAACATGCAGTAGAAATTTAAAGGCAACACACAAGTTATCTAAAAAGAACTCTTTATTGATATTGAACAATCAGATTACAATAAGCACAAGGCCATGACTACAAGTCTCACATGCTCACTTTTCTCTTATTTTATAAGTCACTCTGCTCTCTCTCATCTCTCGATACAAATGCTTGATTCGGCGGAAGCTTCGGAAGGCAAAGTCCATACATTATGTCCCATATAAGTCTTGAGTTTAGGCGACCGTACACTTGGAATAGCCAAGGAACTCCGTGCCTCGACGCATCCAAACGAGCTTCGTGCCATGAGCTTCTACCTGTACCTATACATGGAAACTGTGTGGATGTCAGTACTCAACTGTACTGGTGGAGTGAGCTTCTCGCCTACCCATACAAAACCGACACGTTCATTTACTTTGTGCAATACAAGTCCCTTTATGATTGTCTTGCTAGTCTTGTCTTAGGATCAGTTTTAAGACTACGACGTCTGACCAACTCGATGTGCAACGACATGGTCGTGATATAATGCCAATGTGTGTTCGATCGAGGCAGTGCCTCATCACTTATGTACTTGACCGAACTTTAACTCGGGATGGCAGGGTCGTGCCATAATCTATTCGTGACTTCGACATATTCAGGACAGTACTTTGTCGATGAGCAGCTTATGCGGACTCGGTCGTGCCCAGACCTTACTTAAACTCAAGTGCCTCAAGACCATCCTCGTGCAAACGATGTCAAGGGGACGACTCGTGCTGGTCATGTTTCTATACCTTGCTTAGACTTGTTCATGCATCAAGATTGAGGCCGTGCCTCGCAACTTATCGGGACTTATCCATGCTACGTCCTTGCAGCTTTTCTGTTCAACTCATAAACCAACATAGACAAAACTTGTCAAATCTTGTGTCGATTTCATGAACATTTCGATGCCTAGTGTCGTGCCTAGCCAGGTACCAATGCTGCAGTCCAGTATTAGGCCCAGACCTTGTGTTATCGACTAGACATGTATTCAAGTTCTAGACTCAATCCAAAGGCATACATGCGATTTTCTGCTATTCTGTCGACCCATCTACATGAGTGGTCACTAGCAATGTCAAGCGATCTTAGACTCAGCTCAAGATATCGGCTCGTCCCTCCGTAGGTAGCTAGCCCCGAAAGCGTCAAGTATCTCCTATGCGGTTATCCAGCATCCTACCATGAGACGCCTTGCTTCTCCCGGGCCAACATGATCCCGGTGCCCCGACGATCATTCGAGAAAACTACACCCTGTCGACAAGTTGTCCAATGACCATGCAAGACTCAACTCGATCTATCTTGTCCTTCCTTAACCATGACTATGCTTTCCATCTTTTTATTGAGACTCCCAAGTAGCAGGATCGATCTCGTGTGCGAGACTTATCGAGACTCCCAAGTAGCAGGGCCGATCTCGTGTGCGGGACTTATCAAGACTTAGCGAGACTCCCAAGTAGCGAGACCGATCTCGCGTGAACGAGGCTTATCGAGAATCCCAAGTAGCGGGACCGATCTCGACGACAACCAGTCGCGTGGACTTCCTTTTGTTCTTGTCATACTCTTTTACTAAATTCACCGTGGCTCGTACCTTAGACAGGCCTGGTTCTCTAGGCAACGCTATCGTTCAAGTTACTTTTATACGACGAGCCTTGTTCTTGAGGGACTACGCGACTTGACAACCGTAGATAGAGCGGGACAGTGCTAGAAATGGCTTAGATCGACCGGCATAACTTTGCCTAACTTACTTGTGCAATGACTTGACGAGCAAAGGCTACGCCAAGCTTCGCATCGAGGGAAATGTGCCGTACACGCGTTCGACTTGAACAACCAAGTTCGTGCCTAGACTTAAGCCAAAAGCCGTGCAAGACGACTTAACCCATGGGATGTGCGAAGGCTATGCCAAGCCTTGGACGACGGGACCATACATGCTTTATCAAGCATTCATGCGGACGACGCCTATGACTTAGGCCAATTCGAGCGTTAGGGCAAAACGACGGGACCGTGCATGCTTTATTAAGCATTCACGCGGGCGACGCCTATGACTTAGGCTAATTCAAGTGTCGGGCAACTTAGCAACTTAGGCCAACTTCCTTCTCCCAAGCCACAGGACGAAGGATCGAGTGTCATTTGAAAGCAGGCTGAACTGACTTCTAAGAAGACCGTGGGACCATTTTCCATGTTATAAGACATTCTCACCCGTCGGGATTATTTTCTTAGCTATGTGCGTTCGTTGCTTTTATATTAGCCTACTTGTGCAAGTTGAAAACATGCGAGTTATTAAGTGAAGGCTATGATGAGGCAAGTTCATCGAAACTACCCCACCTGAGCGATGAGTCGCCTCGATCGAGCGGGCCTTCGAGCAGCCGTAGCAAGGCTAAGTCCGAGCGCCGTCGACGTTTCGATTCCTCCGACTGACTTTGCGGGACGGGGCACTACAGATCGTATCTTAAATTGATTCACTTCTTTTGACCAAATGAGGAAGAACAATTCCTACCATTATTTCTTATCTTATCATTTTTGCTTATCGTATGATGATTTTCTCATCTTACCATTATTCCCTTGTCTTAATTATCAACTATCTCGTATCTACATCTGTCATCTACACTTTAAATTTTTTGAAATTCTCATATCTCTATACCTTGAGGAAAAAGTCGAGTAAGTATCGTAATCATCTATCTCGTAGAAGACAAATTTGTTATCAAGTGGTATCTTGGTAGTAATATGAGATGTTGGCATTTAGAATTTTTTTAGGATAAATATATGACTGAAAGAGGATTACAAATTCGGTGAAAAAGAAAGAAAAGATTAATCGAGGAGTTATAACAAGAACATGCTTCATGAGTGGTCATCTTCATGACTGAAAATTTTAGATCTGGGTAGTAGTCGAAGTAGAGCGAGATGATTACCCTAACTTCCTTCTACAAATCCTACATTTTGGTTTTCTTTCATAACGGAAGAAATTCTATTCCTTATCCTTGAATTGTTTCTTAAATTTCAATATCATTAAGATTTTGATCCCCTCTGATTATGATCAATCGATTTTGGTCGTCTTGTCTATCGTGACAAAGAGTCTTGATTGTAGGAACGATATAGTAAAGCGTAATACTCTAGAGGGGGGGTGAATAGAGTTGGCAGCGGAATAATGCTAATTAAAAAATGTTAGCAACACAATCACAGTATATAATCACAGTTGAAATAATGTAAAGGCAGAGTTCAGAAAGCAAACGCAAAGACAACGATGTATACTGGTATCCCTCTGTTGAGGACTAATCCAGTCGGTAGAACTCTTGCTACCAGTTGAATCCACTATAGGAAAAACCGCAAGTTTTCTTACGAAGTCCTTGCAACTTCTACAACGCGAGCTTTGATACGAAGAACTCGTCCAACTTCAAATGTGAAGAGGTATTCTTCAATCAAGCCTTCTGATTACAATCTCTCAGAAACTTCTAGACCGTACCGTACTGGCAAATCGACTAGAGGATTGTAACTGGCTTGGGATCTGAAAATGAAAGCTCTAGAAAACTCTTTGGAAGGCAGAAAACTTTTTAGATAGAGAGAAGATTGAAAGTGAATGAGTGAATTGAAATGATCGAAATCCATCTCTATTTATAGGAATTCCAAAGGAAGAACTCTGTCAGAATTCGGACAGAACTCGATGAGCAAATCTCGGTCAAATCCGCAACTGTAGGAGGACCAAGTTCCAGAGAATTCAAAAATCAAACGGCCACCAACCAAACTCTGGCCGAACTCTGGCCGAACTCTGGCCGAGTTCTGTCAGGGTTAGGTTAGGGTTTTAAAATAGATTTTTGGTGATTTTTGAAAACCTTTTTGTAAACATTTTGATAGGTCATTTTAAAAATATTTTGAACTATTTTGGGGATAGCCTATTTGCCAGTACGACTCGGTGTACAACGTATTCCTAGACTCAAATAAAGTGAAAAATTACATTGCATAGGAAGTACAGACTCAAGTAGGCAAACAGATCTTCAGTCTTGAACGGAATGAATATCCAATCTTGCTTATGTCCAAGAAGCTGAGATGTCCCAACAAGCTTCGTATATCCAGACAGAGTTTTGATCAATTATTAAAATCAGGTTGACCATATGACCAATGGGCCAACAATCTCCCCCATTTTGATAATTGACAAACTATGAATGATATAACATTAAGCTTGTTCAAAAATATCAAAAAGATCAAAAAGTAGAAATTGTTCATAACCTGTATTTAACTCAAAAAAATGTTAGATCATTTTTAATTTTCTCCCCCTTTGTCACTTAGCAAAATAATTGCACAAGAGAAGGCTCCCCCGCATTAAATGCAGAAGACTCCCCCGCAATCAATGCATAAGTAACAAATAGCGAGAAAACAAATAAAAGAAATATAGTATAATAATTAGAGATATAGCATCACAGGCATGTAATGTTTCTACAAATTATCATCACAGGCATGTATTGCTTCAAAAACATAAAAAAAATCTCAGGCATGCTATTTCACAGGCAGTTTAAAATGGAGAAGCAGTATAAAAAGATAGTGCTTAAACAAAATGCTGAAATAAACTGAGATGTCATAAATGAAACATCATAAACATGTCCATGAAGATAAAAAGTACTGATAGCAAACTACAAAGTACTGATAAAAAGTAAATAATAAAAACTTGGAATGTCGGAGCATTTCCAAGTATACAATAGAATATCACTAATAATCAAATCAGATCTCATCATCACTATCCTCATCAATATCATCAGCAGCGTGGCCAGCATGACCGGAAGTACCAGCACCAGAAGTACCAGCGCCAGTAGGATGAGTAGGGGCACCAGCATAGAACTCACCAACGTAATCTCGACGTGCACGATGCCAGTCATAGGCGTTACCTGGCTGGAAGTAGGCATGAACAGCCTTATCCTCACAGCGGTAACCCAAAAAAGCTGGATCTCGAGGGATGGAACCGGCTGAATAACCAGTCTGAGCGAATCGAAGATCAGCTAAGGAGTTTGCCATCGCCTGATAACGGGTGACATCGCGGAACTCACGCTCGCGAGCCATGTCCGTCATCGAGACGTGCAAAGATGATAAATGCTGATGTATGCCCTCAAAAGTCATGGCATACGGCTGATGTGGTGAAGATGGTGCAGTAGGAGGAGCAGGAGGTGGAGCTGAAGCAGTCCGGCTGCGACGAGAAAGCTGGAGTAACTTGGGCTCAGAGTCCTGAGTACAAGTCGATAGATCGATCTCGAATCGCTGAAAGATACGAGGAAGAATCATCGCGTAAGAGAGATTTCGATCTCTAGCACGACAACATCCCATCATCTGAATAATAGTCTTAGGGGCGGAAAAAGGAGTCCCCTTGATAAGATGGTACATGGCGGACAGCTCAAGCGAAGTCACATCATCCTTGGAAGTGGATTTTGGAAGAAGAGTAGAGTAGATGATGCGATGCAATTCGTAGTTAAACAAGTTCATGTTGTTAGCCTTGAACTTTCCAGAACCTACTCTGTCAGGTGCACAGAGTTCCGTTTTGAAACTCGTGAGTGTAGTGCCTTCGGGGAAATCGAATTCCGTGATATCAACTAGCGGTTCACCTTCATTGGGAATACCAAGAATCTCCGCTAGGAGGACATCATTGAACTCAATGTCTATGCCTCCAACACGTGTGCTCACGTCAAAAGTGTTAACTACGAGATTGTAATAGAACAATCTAATGGCATTAGTAGCAATTGGAAAGCATATTTTAACAAGTAAGTGTAACCCTAATGCCTCAAATAAGTGACGATGATCAGGGAATACCGTCCATTTAACCGGAGCGCCGCTACATATGGATCGGGTGGAAAAGTCACCGTACCATAATAAAGCTTGATCGAGGTTTGAAAGAAGAACCCATCGAAAGCGCCGTCGCTCTTTTGGACCGGCGAAAACAAAGAATCCGTGTGAGGATTCGAAGAGGACCCTTCCTCACTAGGAGTGGTCTTCTTCCTCTTAGACGAATTAAATCTAGGTGCCATTGAAATAAAAAGCACTAATTTGAAAGGTGGAGAGAGAGGGAGTTATACCTCACGAAAATTGGATATGTTGTAGAGAAGAACGATCTCCGCACGATTCCAAAATTTGGAAGGATTTCACCAAGTAGATAAGGAGCAATGGGTTGGTGAATACCTAGGGTTTGGAGGAGTTTCGGGCGGCTGGAGCTGCTGTTTGAAAGTTTGGAAGCAATGGAAGAGAAGAAGCTCTCGGGTTCTGTATATATATATATACACAGACATCCTTAATCGAACTCGGGCCGAATTCGGTCAGAGCTCTGGCCGAATTCGCCTAGGGTTCTTTCAGGTTGATTTTTGCTACTTCTTTTTCATTGATTCGTTGCAAATATTTAATTCAAAGATTAGTTATTTTAGTCTTCAAATAACATAATTAATAATATTTTATGAATTAAATGTCATTATATAGTGACTGTCTCAGATTAGCTGTAGGAGTACTGTCCCAGCTGGCGGAGGTTCACCGGGGAACTCTTAAGTACCGCTTCGCTTCAACCGTAGTTGTGGTGACAGACAGACTCTTTATTAGCTTGTCTCTAACACAGTTTTTGCATAATGATATATAATCATAAAATAAAATCAATTAATATTATTGACGTCCAAAATTCCTAATTCTCGACATAAATAATTGAAACGATCTTCCGCTAGAGGTTTAGTAAAGATGTCAGCTAATTGATTTTTAGTATCTATGTACACAAGGTTTATATCTCCATTTTGATGATGATCTCTAAGAAAATGATGTCTAATCTCGATATGTTTAGTACGAGAATGACATACAGGATTCTTAGTCAAATTAATGGTGCTCGTGTTATCACAGAAAATGGGAATATGTGTGAAAAATAAATCAAAGTCTTCTAGGGTTTGTTTCATCCATAAAATCTGAGCGCAACAACGTCCTGCGGCAATATACTCAGCCTCTGTTGTTGATAAGGCTACAAAATTTTGCTTTTTACTAAACCAAGAGACTAGAGCCTTGCCTAAGAAATGACATGTACCGCTAGTACTTTTGCTATCAACCTTGCATCCAGCAAAATCTGCATCCGAATAACCAATAAGGTCAAAGGATTTAGTTTTGGGATACCACAAGCCGACAGAAGAAGTGCCCTTAAGGTATCAGAAGATACGCTTAACTGCGGTCAGATGTGATTTCTTTGGATTAGCTTGAAAACGTGCACACAGGCAAACACTAAACATTATATCTGGACGACTAGCAGTTAAGTAAAGTAAACTACCAATCATACCTTGATACTTACGTGTGTCGACTGGCTTGCCTTGTTCGTCAGAATCAAGCTTTGTTGAAGTTGCCATCGGAGTGCCAATAGGTTTGACATTGTCCAGATCGAACTTCTTTAGCAAATCTTTTGTGTACTTGGCTTGATTAATGAACGTCCCATTGTCGGTTTGTTTGATTTATAATCCGAAAAAGAACTTCAGCTCTCCCATCATGCTCATCTCAAACTCATTCTGCATACACTTAGAAAATTCTTGACAAAGAGATTCATCAGTGGATCCAAATATGATATCATCAACATAGATTTGAATTAAAAGCAGCTTGCCATTAAAAGATTTAATAAATAGTGTAGTGTCAACCTTTCCTTTTGAAAAACCGTTGTCAAGTAGAAAAGAGCTTAGACGGTCATACCAAGCACGAGGGGCTTGTTTCAAACCATATAAGGCTTTCTTCAACTTGAAAACATGGTCAGGATTTTTGAAATCCGTAAAACCCGGAGGTTGTGCTACAAAAACTTCTTCTTTTATAAAGCCATTTAGAAAAGCACTTTTTACATCCATTTGAAAAAGTTTGAAATCATGAAAACATGCAAATGCACATAACATTCGAATGGATTCTAATCTCACAACTGGGGCATAAGTCTCATCGTAGTCGATACCCTCTTCTTGATTGTATCCTTGAGCTACGAGTCGAGCCTTGTTACGAGTTACTAAACCATCCTCATTTAGTTTGTTTCGGAATACCCAACGGGTGCCAATGACCGGATGATCAATAGGCTTGGGAACAAGTTCCCAAACTTGATTCCGTTCGAATTGGTTCAATTCCTCTTTTATGGCATCTATCCAGAAACTATCACTACATGCTTTATCAATAGATTTAGGTTCTAGCTGTGAAATAAATGCAACACTAGAAACAATATCTCTACTGGATGATCGAGTACTTACTCCTTTGGTAATGTCACCAATTACCAAATCTTGTGGATGATCAGCTGTGAATTTTAACCTCTTCGGTAGACTCTGTAGGTAGCTGGTTCCTGGATCTCCTCTAGGGGGTTCAGCTAGTGCAGAGCTTGGTTCAGGTTCAGCTGATGTTGAACTTGATGTAGGCAGATCTTCATCACTATCATCGTGAGTCATTTGGTTCATTTCATCAAAAGTGACGTTGATTGATTCTTCGATGATCATGGTACGTTTGTTGAAGACTCTGTACCCTTTGCTCTTGGCCGCATAACCTAGAAATATACCTTCATCGGCCTTTTCGTCAAACTTTCCCAAGTTGTCTTTAGTATTAAGAATAAAGCACTTACAGCCAAAAATCTTAAAGTATGAAACTGAAGAAATTCTATCAAATCATAACTCAAATGGAGTCTTCTTCGATTTGGGTCGAATTAGAACTCTATTGAGCACAAAGCAAGCTGTATTGACAGCTTCAGCCCAGAAGTATTTGGGTAGGCTAAATTGATTTAACATCACTCTGGCCATTTCGGTTAGAGTTCTGTTCTTACTCCACAACTCCATTTTGTTGTGGAGTTCTAGGGAAGGAGAACTCATGTATGAAATCGTGTGTGTCACAAAATTGCTCGAAATCAGCATTCTCGAATTCGCCTCCATGATCGCTTCTAATTCGAGTGATCATGTAACCTTTTTTATTTTGTACTTTCTTGCAAAAGGCGACAAATTCGGATAATGCGTCATTCTTGCGTGTCAAGAAATATACCCACGTGTATCTAGAAAAATCATCTACAATAACAAATGCATATAATTTACCTCCGAGGCTAGCAACTCTGCTAGGACTGAATAAATCCATGTGTAGCAATTGTAGAGGTCTAGTAGTACATACTGCGTTTACAGACTTGAATGTGGATCTGGTAGCCTTGTTCTTTTCACATTGGCTGCATACCGAATCCTTCTTGAATGTTATGTCTGGTAAACCACGTACTAACTTCTTTGTGGATAATCTTGAAATTGTATTCATGTTTGCATGACCGAGTCTCATGTGCCATAGATGACTCTCATCACTTTTGGCCATTAAGCATCTACCTGAAATGTTAGCTTCTTCCAGCAGATAGAAAACATATATATTGTCTTCCCTGATTCCTTCAAAGATAGTACTACCAGTTGAGATATCAACTATAGTACATTTATCTTTGCCAAAGTTGATACCATAACCATGATCAGCTAGATGACTTATGCTGAGCAGATTATGTTTCAACTCGGTAACCAGACAGACATCTTTAATCACGGGATAGGGAGACTTACCAACATCACCGATACCAATAATATACCCTTTTAAATTATTACCGAAGGAAACATAACCTTCCTTCTTCTTCTTCGACAGTGTTGCAAATAGGGTAGCGTCACCGGTCATATACCGTGAGCAACCGCTGTCGAGGATCCATTTGCTTCTAACATGTGAAGGGTGTTCCACCTACGAAACAGTTTGCAGATGAAACCTTTGGTACCCATTTCTTGTAGGGTACTGAATTATTAGCTTTAGGTATCCAAGCATAAACATTTAAATCTATAAGCTTTCTCATTCTACATGCAGATGATATATGACCAATGAGGCCACAATAATGACATTGTGCATGTCGAGTGTTGAAAGCTGAGTGGTGTGCATGGTTGGTAGGTTTGGGTTTTCTAGTATAGAAGAATGCGTACCTATGATCATGTTTGGGCTTAACCTTTTGGGGTAAAGGTTTTATATGGTTTGGTCTGACAGTATTTGGCTTGGGAATGTTCCGAATTCTCGGTAAGTGACACGTGTTAGGATAAGAAGCAGCAGGCTCAGGCTGTTTTCCTAACCTAATTTCCAACCTTTTGGAAGTGTCATATAACTTAGTATAATCAGAAGTGAGTGATTCCATTCTGATTTGTGCAGATTGAAGACTTTTCTTTTCTCTAGAAAGATCTTCTCTCAATTGGTCTATAATCTTGTCTTTCTCTTCGGATGACTGTTTAGTCTCGTGTAATAAGAGCTTTATAGAGGAAAGCTCACCAGACTCACTAACATTAGCTCTAACCTCAGCTAGTAGGTCGGTAAGTCTTCCTATTTCTCCTTTGTAGTCTTTGAGTACCTTCTTAGCGGTCTGATATTTACTACACAGTTTCCTGTAGTCAAGCATCAGGTCACTGAAGGCATCTTCTAATTGCCCAAAGGTGAAGTCATCATATGTTTCTACAGGTTCAGTAGGTACCTGATCGATTGCCATGAAGCAGATGTTTGCAGCGTCCTCTGAATGTTCATCTTCTGATTCGCTAGCTTCACTCTCATGCCATATGCTGGTGTTGGCATATTTCCGAGACGTTGATCTTTTCAGGTTGCCTTTTTCATACCTGTTGTTCTTCTTGCTCGATGATGAGTTGATGGGACAGTCCTTCTTCATATGTCCCTTCTTCTTACAGCCATAGCAAACAGCATCTTCTTGATACCAGTTGTTGCTGTTGTTCTCTTTGACTCTCTTTTCATGTCTCATGAATCTTTTGAACTTCCTTGCTAGGAGAGCTTGATCTTCAGCATCAGATCCACTGCTGTCTGAGTTATCTTCAGCAGCTTTTCTGTGCTGAGCCTTGAGGACGATAGTCTTCTCCTTTGGAGCAGGCTCTTCAAAATCTTGTAGCTCCAGTTCATGAGTGAGTAGTTTACCCATGAGTACTTCAAGTGACATTGTGGTGAGGTCGTTTCCTTTAATGATAGCTGTAGCCTTTGGAATCCAGTTCTTGGTGAGAGCTCGCAGGAGTTTGCGAATCTTTTCGTGGTTACTGTAATCTTTGCCTATGGAGGACAAAGGGTTTACAATATCCAAGAACCTCTCGAACATTTGTGTGACTGTTTCATTTGGCTTCATTTTGAACGCCTCGTACTCTTGAGTAAGTCTGCTGACTTTTGACTCCTTGACTTGAGTCGTGCCTTCATGTGTAACTTCGAGAAGCTTCCACACACCATTTGCAGTTGTGCATGTAGATACCCTGTTAAATTCTATTCTGTCTAAGGCACAAAAAAGAGCATTAATGGCACGTGCGTCAAGACTGGCCTTTTTCTTTTCTTCCTCTGTATAACTGCTTTGGGGTTTTTCAACCAAAACTCCCTCGACATTTATACGAGGTGGCTTCTGATAGCCATCAAGAACAATAGCCCATAAGTCAAAATCAAGAGATTTCAAGAAGAAACTCATCCGTGTTTTCCAATAAATGTAGTTAGTACTATCAAACAGTGGGGGTCTGTTTGTGGCCTGACCTTCACTTGTGAATTTCATAGTAGCCATGTGATGTGCTGTGATCTAATAAATAATAAATAAATAATAGCACTGTTACCTCGCTTTACCTGTAACACCCGCTTTGATACCAATTGTAGGAACGATATAGTAAAGCGTAATACTCTAGAGGGGGGGTGAATAGAGTTGGCAGCGGAATAATGCTAATTAAAAAATGTTAGCAACACAATCACAGTATATAATCACAGTTGAAATAATATAAAGGCAGAGTTTAGAAAGCAAACGCAACGACAGCGATGTATACTGGTATCCCTCTGTTGAGGACTAATCCAGTCGGTAGAACTCTTGCTACCAGTTGAATCCACTATAGAAAAAATCGCAAGTTTTCTTACGAAGTCCTTGCAACTTCTACAACGCGAGCTTTGATACGAAGAACTCGTCCAACTTCAAATGTGAAGAGGTATTC
The DNA here is from genome assembly GCA_029216955.1 of Iris pallida. Lineage (NCBI taxonomy): Eukaryota > Viridiplantae > Streptophyta > Magnoliopsida > Asparagales > Iridaceae > Iris > Iris pallida. Next base: position 19,415,105 of record JANAVB010039219.1, read on the forward strand.
TTCAATCAAGCCTTCTGATTACAATCTCTCAAAAACTTCTAGACCGTACCGCACTGGCAAATCGACTAGAGGATTGTAACTGGCTTGGGATCTGAAAATGAAAGCTCTAGAAAACTCTTTGGAAGGCAGAAAGCTTTTTAGATAGAGAGAAGATTGAAAGTGAATGAGTGAATTGAAATGATCGAAATCCATCTCTATTTATATTAATTCCAAAGGGAGAACTCTGTCAGAATTCGGGCAGAATTCGGGCAGAACTCGATGAGCAAATCTCGGTCAAATCCGCAACTGCAGGAGGACCAAGTTCCAGAGAATTCAAAAATCAAACGGCCACCAACCGAACTCTGGCCGAACTCTGGCCGAACTCTGGCCGAGTTCTGTCAGGGTTAGGTTAGGGTTTTAAAATAGATTTTTGGTGATTTTTGAAAACCTTTTTGAAAACCTTTTTGTAAATATTTTGATAGGTCATTTTAAAAACATTTTGAACTATTTTGGGGATAGCCTATTTGCCAGTACGACTCGGTGTACAACGTATTCCTAGACTCAAATAAAGTAAAAAATTACATTGCATAGGAAGTACAGACTCAAGTAGGTAAACAGATCTTCAGTCTTGAACGGAGTGAATATCCAATCTTGCTTATGTCCAAGAAGCTGAGATGTCCCAACAAGCTTCGTATATCCAGACAGAGTTTTGATCAATTATTAAAATCAGGTTGACCATATGACCAATGGGCCAACATTGATTGCTGACTAGACTTAATGACTTCAAATGCAATTGTGACCTGGATTTCCATCCTTGGATACTCGTGCTCAGACTTCGATGACCTTGTTCTTTATCTTGCCTAAATCATATTTTAATCAAGAATTGATCAACTTAGATCGTGACGAGACTTAAATTTTTTAATCGTGATTGGATTTCAATGCTATTACCATACATGCTTTAACTTTTGATTTAATTCTTACTAATGACTAAGTTCTGTTCTAATCACGATTACGCTTCATACTATCCCTGATTATACCGAAATCTCATGTTTGGTCATGCCTAGGTTGCTCTTAGGTTAGACTGACCTTATCTATGATCATATCGAATTTCGATTTTGATCATGTTGTTTTTTTTAATCGTGCCTAAAATCTTTTCTAACCATGATTTGATTCCTCGATCTTACATAAAATTCTTGTGGTTTGTCGTACTAGAATTTGGACTTGCTGATGTCTGAACCACTTTCTATTTCTGCCAGAATTTGATTCTGAAAATACTCATACTCCGGTTCCATTCCTAAGACATGCTCAAGTTTTGATTTCATATTCATATCTTAATCGTGCCAAGTGAACTTAGACTATTTCCAATATTAATCACGTCCGAACTTGGAATGCATTTCATGATTTAATTATTTATACTCTTAAAATGTTCGATCGTGCCTATAAGACCTTGACTTCAATTTTGATTGTGCCTAAAATTTTATCTCAATCATGCCAAACCTTATTTTGGTCATGGTTAACTTTTTATCTTGATCGGGCCTGTACGACTTTGAGGTTGATTTTTATCAAACCTAAACGCTACAGATTACCCCGTGCTCGAACTTCATTTATATTTTTGATTCAACTAGTCGTCACTAAGATCGTGCCTCAATAACTTAACTTATTTCTAAAATCGTGCATATATAATTTTGTTTATGTCATGATTCTATCAATCCTAATCGTGTCTGAATAATTTTGAATTGATTATCTTGATCGTGCAAAAACTCGTCGTTCTTTGATCGTGCCTAAGATATTGCCTAAACTTTCTATCTTGTTTTAACCCCACTATCAACCTTTAATTTCGAGGACGAAATTTTATAAGGTGGGTAGGATGTGAGCCCCCTGAATTTTAGGGATTTTTTTAAATTTTTTAAATAAATTATTTTTGATAATTCAATTTGATTTAATTATTTTTGATCATTAAATACTCTTTTTTCGTGACTTTGATTTCTGGAGCGTCAGAGATGTCAATCTCTAGAAACTTCCTTCATGAGTTTGTAGTAGACAAGATTATTTTCATTTTAATATATCATGTTCCACTCAAACTTGTTCCCTTGTACTCTTTTTGCATCGCACAACTTCGGATCAATTTAGGCCACTTGATCGTTGAATAATTATTAATAAATTTTTTACTTTTATCTTTGATCATCATATGCACGTTTTTGTAACTTTTAATTTAGGAGTACAAGACTAGTCGTTTTCTCAAAACTAACTCCTCGTGTATGATCTAGTCGAGGCATCCTACACCCATGACCTTCGTGTCCCACTCAGACACACCATCTTGTGCTTCATTTGTATCGCACAATTTTTCTGACACATGACCCAATCTTAATTCATTCCACGAAGTCACATTTATTTTTGACTTGAATTAGGGACACCCTTTCGATCCAAACCTGTCAACCCAAAATATGGACACGGCCCACATTAAGCCTACTACCTACATGAATCTTGTGTCCTATTCAATTGAGCCTCCACATGCTTTCTATTTACCCATGATCATAAATGACTAAATTAAATTATTTATTGCACCAAGTCTGATTTTGACCCGACCCGACTCAATTGAACCCAACCCAAGCTTCATGTTGTTCTTTCATGACTACCCAAACACCCCACATAAATTTCTCTCTCTTCCTACTCTAAAAATATCTCTCTTTCTCTCTCTACTTCATTTAAAAATATCTCTTCTCTCTTTCTAATATATATACATATCTTTCTCTCTCCCTCTCTTTATAATAACACACTCTCTCTCTCCCATCACCTCACAACACACCCTTCTTCCATCAGCCGACACACTCACCCTCCTCTTTTTTTCTTCTTCATCATCATCACTCTCACCATCACCATCATCTTCCTATTTATCTTCATCCTCCCCTCCATCTTCTTTATATAACCATCTTCACCACCATCATCTTCTCCACTTTTTCTTCTTCTCCACCCTCACCTTCATCTCCTTCCCCTCCTCCATGGCAGCAGCCATAGGCTGCTGCTGCCGCAGTCGTGAGCACGCCTCGCACCACTACCGTAGCCTGGCACCCTAGCCCCAGCAAGCTGGCCAGCAGCCGTAGTAGTAGCGACGCAGCTGCAATGCAAGAGCAGCTGAACCAGCAGCTCGGCCAGCAGCAGCATCAATGCTGCAGCAACAGCTAGCAGCGACCGTAGCGACGACGACAGTCGCATGGCACCGCCATAACCTCCTCTAGGTCCGACGAAGCCCAGGCAACCACCCCAACGTGGCCAACGTCCTCCCCGACGAGCCACGTAGGCGATTCGTGCATTTCGCACGAAATCCTGTCGTGACACGCGAGTTTTAAATTCAGAATTCGTATTTCGTCGCAACAATTTTGTTCACATTTTTTGAGAAATTCGACCGTTGGATCATCGATCCTTTTCTTCCATCTCAATCTCGATATATACCCCTTCACCCCTGTTAATTTTCAACCATTAATTCTGTCGTTTGCTAGATTAAAATCGGCCACCAAGTTGACCCTTTAAATTGTGTATATTTTAGACAGTTTGTGGAGCCAACTTCGTGGACTCGAATCTCCTTCGTCGTAGCTCCATTTGGCATGCCACTGGTTCCTATGCGTAGCTGGTATAATTCTCTTCCTATCCCTTAAGTTTTATTTCATTGTGAGATTGTTTGGTTGGTTGAATTTGACGCCGAAGTTGGTCGTCCGAATTCATAATTTTTAACTTGTAAAATCCTAATTTTGAATCCGGGACTCTGGATTCAATTTATGACACTACAAGTAGACTCGTGGCATCGTTCTGGCACGAATTCGTATAAATTTTGCTTGATTTGGAGGACGTTGGCTCCGACACGCATTTCGGTGTAAGGCTGGCCTCACAGTCCGAGTCAACTGGCCATTTTGAGATTGGCTCATCGAAAACAAATTTCGGATATACCGTTGAGTTCGTAACGTCATTCTGGACTTGTTGACATATACTTTACTAGATTTAGTGGATATTGGCTTCGGCATGTATTTTCGTGCAAATCAGATTCTAATATTCGGGTCAATGGACCATTTTGAGATCGGGTCATCGGAATTCAATTTCGAATATACCGTTGAGTTCGTATCGTCATTCTGGATTCGTGGACATATATTTTGCTAAGGTTTTGAGGACTTTTATTTTGGCACATTTTTTGGTACAAAGTGGGTCAAATACGGACACCATTTTGACCCGAAATTATTTTTTTGCCCCTGTGTCTAAATTGAACTTATCGGTAGACTATCCTAGCTATTTTGACAATTCTGGACATGTTGGTGATGGTTGTTTCATCATCCGACAGCATCTGTAGACTTTTTTCCTCTTATCTATCACCATTTGTTATAATCCTTCTCTTTTTGGTTTGTATTTTGAGATCCGTGCATCGGAATTGAGATCCGTCGATTCCAGTGATTTCACATCACTAAAATTGATAAATTGACCATGTGGATGATTATAGAGGCTAGCTTTGACCTAGTTTAACCTAGAATAGACTAGGAGTTGACCAATGTCAACTATAAGTTAATCTTTTATCCAGTTTGACTTAGTTTGACTGAGTTTGACCTAGAATAGACCTAGCAACATAGAATTAATGTAATTATATATATTGTTTACTCTAGAATACTAAGTAACTCTATAAATTTATATTAGGTCTTTGTGACGTCGGTTCAGGCATAAACCCTTACTTATTGCTCAAGGCAGCAGGCGAGTACATTCTCTGATAGTTTTTATTGTCTTGATATATGCTATATCCGATTCAGATATAGTATTTTACTTGATTCCTGACACGACAGTACACGGACTAGTATATGTCAGATCTTGTCATGAGACGTCATTCCTGGATTACCATGGTACATTGGTATATTATTCGATTTTATTTTCTAGTACTTGTATAGATGCCGATTCCTAAAGGGATTTGCTTCCCTCTTAGAGAATCTCGCATCATGGCGTGACATGTCCGGATCAATTATACTACTCGGGAATGGGGAGTTATTAGACGTTATGTGATCATACCCCACCATTCATGTTTCATGTGAGTGTTAATCTTACAACCCATGTATGATTAGCCAAGTGTTAGTCATATATCTCACGTATGACTTGTAATGCCCCGCTCCGTATCGGTGCATTATAATGAGTCGTTGACCCGAAGAGTTTGCGTTGACCCAATGAAGTATCGATGCGAATCGATGCAAGAGTTACGTTGGCCAAAGAAAGCTTTGAGTCGGTTGGAATCTATGAATCGAATCGATGCAAATGATAAGTCCCGCTTGAGCAAGTGCTGATTTTAGTTGATCTGGTGTACAGGCTATGCTTTTACGCTGGACGATAAGAGGTCGGCATTTTGTCTTATGCAATGAAGTATCCGCGAAACCAAATCGTGGCCTTGCAACGGATTGTGGCATGGACGCGATAGGCCAAATCAACCGAGTAGTTCAAAGAAATGGCTAAGTCTGGGAGTTAGCTATGCGAACAAGTTATGAAAGCGAGCCGCTTCAACTTGGCAGAACGACAAGGCATATCGGCTTAAGGTGGACGGGTTCTTGACTCTCTCTCCCTATTCCTTCACGTCTAATAAAATATGTTATGGTATGCATAGATGTCATCGAGTTAGCGAGCGTGGCTCGGTGACGAAAGGTCCTAGTATGTGTCGAACACTAAGATAGAACATTGAACAATCGAACAATTGAAGTGACGTGCATCAAGTGTACGAGTTCGTGGTAGGGCAATGATGGTAGAACATTGAAGGATGATATTGGGATGTGTATCACGTGCACGCCTCCGAGAACAATGAACACTAGGCGTAGAACATTGAATACGGCGCTGAGCGTGCCCTCGGGCACTTATGTTATGAAAAGACTAAGTAATACGGAATTATGCTATGAAAATAACTTACGAATGGTACGCGTTGAATACGAGTATGAGATGGCTAAGCTATTGGGCGTCGTGCATCAATATGGATGTGTTGGGGCATAACGCCGACGGAGCTCCCCATATGAATGGTGGATTATGTTTATGGCACGGGAAACCGTTTATGGGAAGGAGATTATGTTTATGGAACATGAGATTGATTGGAACGATATGACTTGTATGCTATGGTACGTATTACATGGTCAATGGACTCGGATGGCCCGTACACGGGTACGGCTTTCCTCGAACAGTTACGCCGGGGCGCCGGGACCGTTCGGCCTAGGAGGGAATTATGTGTGGTATTTATGGTGTACATCATTCGGACGGATTGTGACCGTCCAGTGCTGTGATAAGCTATAATATCCGTAAGTTTGGGATCCTTCGGATACTGGGCTAGCAACCCGTATCGAAGTGATCGTAGGCTTACACATAAGAGATCCCAAGTCTATTACGGTGCGAAATACTGTGACCTTCATATAGATAGGGCCGGTGGGCTGAGATGAGAGCTGGGTGCAGGCGCAGGGCCTGTCACCCATTATGCATATGTTTACGTTTATGATTGGTCGGTTGCACGAATCGTATGATTGCTTATGTAAGTTCTAACCATAGCAGGCTAGGCAAAGAGGAACGGGATGAGCAAGAATCACTATGTTATGTTTCAGATTATGTCTAACTGTATCTGCTGCAGGAACACGATATGGGACACAATCATATAAGTTGCTATGTTGAGTATTGCCATAAAACGGATCCTAAGGCTAATTAGCAAGATCACCAAATAATGTTGCATGTTCTACTAAATATACAAAGTGTTTGGTTTGGGTGCGAGTGGGTCTTGATCAGTACAAAGCGAGGACGAAAGTACTAATCCTCCACTAGTTTATGTGCAGGTCAGGTTATGATCGGCTCGGAGCGGAGCTTGGCTTGGACGTGCCGAGGCATGGAGTCCTTGGTGTTCAAGAGGAGCTTCCGCATAGGCGTTCGGAATTGAGACATGGTAATGTTCGGCCGAAGACTACTTGGTGGCTATAAAGGGGCATAATGTATGGAACAATGTAATCTTTTGTGAGCTAGAGAGATCATGAGTGTTGTAGCCAATTGGCATATATGTTGGGCTATTCAGAGCCTTGTAATCTTCAGTTTGTTATCAATAAAAGAGATTCTTATGGTTTACTTGTTTTTCTTCCGCTGCTTATGTAATCGATTTGAGATAGTTCTACGCGAACCTGTTATCTTGCCTTGCACGAGCGCAACTCCAGGCTCGTGCGGCATCACGCCCCAGCGAGGACGAAGATTCGGATAAAATCTAGCGAGGACGAGCGATTTCTCGGATCGGGGCGTGACAAGTTGGTATCAGAGCTGTTCCATCCTTTGGACCGTGCATGATTCTCTTTGACCCTCAGTTGCTTCGTTATCGAATTCAGTTGACTCTAAGTTGTTTCCGCAACCGCATGGCTCATGGATCTGCTCGACGCTACATTGGATGTTCCATACAATAAGTCTATATTAAGTGCGTACGTCTGCCATAAGTATGTCGTAACTATCACGCTATCTCCTGGTGCCACCGGAGAGTGTTGGTTGTACGAAGTGCAACGAGTTATGTGTTGTTGGTTGCATGAAGTACAACGATATGTGTTGTTGGTTGCATGAAGTACAACGATATGTGTTGTTGGTCGTACGAAGTACGAGGAGTTATGTGTTGTTGTCGCACGAAGTGCGAAGAGATACGTGTTGTTGGTTGCACGAAGTGCAACAAATCGAGATATGAGGCAATACCTATTATGTGGCTATGCGAGTGATTATGTGTTATCGGTTGCACAGAGTGCAACAAGTCGTATATCGTTCGTTGCATCGGTGCAACGAGTCGATATGGTATGATGCGTGTTGTATTGCTATGCGGATGGATAGCGATATATTGCGCAAGATTGACAAATGACCTTAAGCATCGAGAATGAGTTGTTGCACGAGTTGCAATGAGTGAGATTGGAGTCGAGTCGGACTCTAAGTCGAGTTGGAGTAGGCGAACGTTTATGTTGGCCGTATGTCGCGTTGAGCTGCGAGTAAGCGAATGTTGCGGGCTTGATCGATACAATCGCCATGGTACGGTTAGATTGAATGTGTGTCAAACTTGAGCTAACGCTAGAGCTGGGATCGAAAAGATCGCCATACGGGATAGTTGATTGAGAATAGATGTCGGACCTATGCGGAGTGTAAAGTCGAGTAATGACTCGATTTCGAGTGGTATATGTAATACCAATTATGTGAGCAAGTGTAGCGAAGTGTTGTATTGATGATGATGGGCTCGATTCCTGAGTGGTATATGGAATACCACTTAGCGATAGCGACGTTAAGCCGGTTGGTAACTTGCGATAGGTTAAGTCGAGACGATTATATGGTTACGATATGTTTGTCCTAAACGGACGGAGTAGTACCGAGACTCGAATGGGAAGGACTCGATAAAATTCGATGCGAGTATGCCTCAATGAATTGAGTTGAACGGTTATGTACGAAGTCGTACCTATAGAGGATACGTCGAACGAGAATTCGTTAAGCATAAGTCGAACGATAGATGGAGCATATGCGAAGGAATGTTACGTTGAGGAAATATTCGACCCGGTCGAAATTTATGCTGGGTTAGTACGGAGACTTGTTCGGAACGTGTTGAGTAGGTACGAAGAAATCGTACGAACGAATTTGAGTTAGCGCGAGGAGTCGGTAGCACAATTTTGGAAGTGCGAGTTAGAAAAATGAGAATGGATATGTGAATTAGAAATTATGTCGCGATGGTGATAGTTAGTTACAATGGAATGAATTTTGGTACGCGAGACTTGATTCGTATTCGAGTTCAGAAAACGGCAGTGGTTGCAACGAATTGGAGCTTATGCGAGACGAAGATGTTCAAGTTATGCATATCGACGATGGTATTGAGGCGTATCAAAGACGATATGTAATAACTCGGGGTACTCTGATCGAATGAACAAAAATTGTGTTGAGCATTGTTGTTGGATGAATAGGATGCAAGTTAAGTTATGGCAGTTTGGATGATAACGGTAGGAGTGCTTCGAAGAATTGAGAGTGGATGGATATTGCTTGAATGAAAACGAAAGTGTCTGGTTTGCTTCGCGGATCACCACTATGTTGACATTCTTGTCTTGAGCGAGCGCAACACCAGCCTCGTACATGCGTCACGTCAAATTAGAACGATCATTCCGCGTGAGCGTTGGTATGGTGATTCATCCAGCAGGGGTGATCGAACTTGCAAGGCGTGGCAAATTTGATATGGACTTGTGGTTTGATGCGAAAGTCATTTGAGGATGGTTTTGATGAGTAAGGAATGTGTCGAGCTATGATCACGGATAGGTAAACTCGGACTTGAGGCGATTAGATGTCATATGGCTGGCAAGGATAGTCGACGGTAATATATGAGTAATTCAAGTAGTAACGACATGCAATGTGCATAAGTGATTCGAATAGTTAACGACATATCAGTTGCAGGGGGGATAGATAAACTATGGATTGATGAGTTACGTCGGATTGGATAAGGTCCCGTAGGAATTGTCGAGAATTGATTTGGCTCCACGATAGGATATAGCATGGTTCGTTGTAACTGTCCCTCGTTGATGATCTTCAATTATCAAGCGTAGTTTCGGGGCAGAAGATCCTAGAAGACTTGATCGCCAAATCAAATGAATGTTGAAGTCCCATAGGATGACCCTAAAGAAGTCGCGTAAGAAGGATAAGGAATGAGGTAGTGCATGTTGAGGATAAGTCTAAGCGAGTGAGTATCGTGTCTCAAAAGTTAGCGAGTACTAGCATCGATGTGGTCAAGAAAAGTTATATTGGATCGAATGGATGTTGAGGAACGTGCTTAGCGTAATGATACGGTAAGGCGATTGTAAGAATTTTTTAATGCGCGAGAGCGACGGATAGTAGAACGACCCTAAGAGTTGTGTTATAGATGGATTTGAGTAACGGTTAGGCTATGTGCATTTAGCGTGCTATCTGTGTTACGAAACGAACTAGTCGGGATCGAATCGAAGATTGAGTAAAGGATTCGTACTCGGTCGAGTATCGGAGATATACGTATCGTAAGAGACCTTGGGTCGGAAAGATTGTTTCCTTTGAGCATCGTAGACTCAAGTTGACCTCTTGTGTCGGAAGAGCGCGAGCATGATGTCTGGATAAGTTACTTAGCGGGGGTAGCCCCAGACGCGATGCATCGATAGTTTGAGAACGTGGGTCGTGTTGGGATAGTTGTGTGCGAGACTCAGTACGGATTGTAGGCAAAGGAATTTGTGACATGTTAGACTTAGTCCATGTCGTTAAGGCCAATGTTATGAATGATTGGATGAAAGACTCGAGTTATGCGAGAGATAGGAAACGGTTGGGCGAATAGGCGTTGCGGAGAATTGTTGCGATCGGATGCGCAATGACTTGATGCAATGCGATTGTTAGATGATCGGCGAGAAACTTATGAGATCGAAGTTATGGTTTGAATTAAGTTATTTGCAAGATGTTGAAAGATGATCGCATGTTATGGAATAAACATACGAGAAGTATTTTGGGAATAGGCGCTAAGATTTGACTAAGTCGAGTACGAACTGATTGGTGCTTGAGGATTTAAGTAGAACTTGTTAGTTGTTCCGATATCCTACAACTGAGCTTGGCTGAAATGCATATATTGGTGGGACGCCTAAAATATGTGTATGATCCAAACTATGTTGTATGATTCAACGATAGTAGCACAAGATCGTGAAGCAATCTATGCGAGGCACTTGGATTAAGTGTTGGTTTCGGTTCGAGGATGAACCTGATTTTGAGTGGTATATTATGTAATGCCCTGCTCCGTATCGGTGCATTATGATGAGTCGTTGACTCGAAAAGTTTGCGTTGACCCGATGAAGTATCAATGTGAATCGATGCAAGAGTTACGTTGGCCAAAGAAAGCTTTGAGTCGGTTGGAATCTATGAATCGAATCGATGCAAATGATAAGTCCCGCTTGAGCAAGTGCTGATTTTATTTTATCTGGTGGGCAGGCTATGCTTTTATGCTGGACGATAAGAGGTCGACATTTTGTCTTATGCAATAAAGTGTCCGCGAAACCAAATCGTGGCCTTGTAACGGATTGTGGCATGGGCACGATAGGCCAAATCAACCGAGTAGTTCAAAGAAATAGCTAAGTCCGAGAGTTAGCTATGCGAACAAGTTATGGAAGCGAGCCGCTTCAACTCAGCAGAACGACAAGGCGTATCGGCTTAAGGTGGGCGGGTTCTTGACTCTCTCTCCCTATTCCTTCACGTCTAATAAAATATGTTATGGTATGCGTAGATGTTATCGAGTTAGCGAGCGTGGCTCGACGACGAAAGGTCCAAGTATGTGTCGAACACTAAGATAGAACATTGAACAATCGAACAATTAAAGCGACGTAGATCAAGTGTACGAGTTCGCGGTAGGGCAATGACGGTAGAACATTGAAGGATGATATTGAGATGTGCATCACGTGCACGCCTCCGAGAACATTGAACACTAGGCGTAGAACATTGAATACAACGCTGAGCGTGCCCTCGGGCACTTATGTTACAAAAAGACTAAGTAATACGGAATAATGCTATGAGAATAACTTACGAATGGTATGCGTTGAATACGAGTATGAGATGACTAAGCCGTTGGGCGTCATGCATCAATATGGATGTGTTGGGGCATAACGCCGACGGAGCTCCCCATATGAATGGTAGATTATGTTTATGGCATGGGAAACCGATCATAGAAAGGAGATTATGTTTATGGAACATGAGATTGATTGAAACGATATGACTTGTATGCTATGGTACGTATTGCATGGTCAATGGACACGGATTGCCCGTGTACGGGTACGGCTTCTCTCGAATGGTTACACCGGGGCGCCGGGACCGTTCAGCCTAGGAGGGAATTATGTGTGGTATTTATGGTGCACATCACTCGGACGGATTGCGACCGTCCAGTGCTGTGATAAGCTATGGTATCCGTAAGTTTGGGATCCTTCGGATACTGGGCTAGCAACCCGTATCGAAGTGATCGTAGGCTTACACATAAGAGATGCCAAGTCCATTATGATGCGAAACACCATGACCTTCATATAGATAGGGCCGGTGGGCTGAGATGAGAGCTGGGTGCAGGCGCAGGGCCTGTCACCCATTATGCATATGTTTACATTTATGATTGGTCGGTTGCACGAATCGTATGATTGCTTATGTAAGTTCTAACCATGGCAGGCTAGGCAAAGAGGAACGAGATGAGCACGAATCACTATGTTATGTTTCAGATTATGTCTAACTGTATCTGCTGTAGGAACACGATATGGGACACAATCATATAAGTTGCTATGTTGAGTATTGCCATGAAACGGATCCTAAGGCTAATTAGCAAGATCACCAAATAATGTTGCATGTTCTACTAAATATACAAAGTGTTTGGTTTGGGTGCGAGCGGGTCTTGATCAGTGCGAAGCGAGGACGAAAGCACTAATCCCCCACTAGTTTATGTGCAGGTCAGGTTATGATCGGCTCGAGGCGGAGCTTGGCTTGGACGTGCCGAGGCATGGAGTCCTTGGCGTTCAAGAGGAGCTTCCGCATAGGCGTTCGGACTTGAGACATGGAGATGTTCGGTCGAAGACTACTTGGTGGCTGTAAAGGGACATAATGTATGGAACAATGTAGTCCTTTGTGAGCTTGAGAGATCATGAATGTTGTAGCCAATTGGCATATATGTTGGACTATTCAGGGCCTTGTAATCTTCAGTTTGTTATCAATAAAAGAGATTCTTATGTTTTACTTGTTTTTCTTTCGCTGCTTATGTTATCGATTTGAGATAGTTCTACGCGAACCTGTTATCTTGCCTTGTACAAGCGCAACTCCAGGCTCGTGCGGCATCACGCCCCAGCGAGGACGAGAATTCGGGTAAAATCTAGCGAGGACGAGCGATTTCCCGGATCGGGGCGTGACATGACTAGCCAGGCCATATTCTTGTGCAAGTTCCTAAGCCGATCACATAACGCTCTAATATCTCAAGGTACCATTTTATGTTTACATTATACATCAGATACTTCTGTACTGTTCTACATTCCTGTATTTCATACCCTGACATGATATCCAGTTTTACATATCCTTTTTATATTCCAGTCTTGATATTTTATCTTGTATTTCATTATAATTGTCTCTTATAGAATTTGTCAATTCACATGGAACTGCTGTTAGTTTCTGTACTCGTTCCCATCCTGACTGGATACATTAATAATATTTTTAGGAGTTGTTATGCCCTCATTATTGGACTACAGGATGATGCTAGCTGGGGCAGATTTCGATATTCTTTTACCGTGAGTTGTCTCCCAGGAGTTTTAGTTCTGGTAGTTATCATAGTTTTGTTATTGTTTTCCTTCGTTTCATTTATTAACTCATTTGATCCTATGTAGATTCAAGTTGTTCTATTGATATTGTTATCTTTCTTGTCTTATCTTCCTTAGCATTTGTGATGTGATATGAGTATCTTTATAGTGATGGATCTTTTAGATGTTGTAGTTAGTATCGGGTACTTGACAGCGCTCTACCGTTGATACTGCGACGTATGCTGGGCGTGGCTCACGTATTCGTACCCGTATATTCGGGAGCGGGTCGTGACATATATGATATGACTTTTGTCCAGATTTGTCTCCGGTAGATAGCGTTGTATCTTTCTAGATGGAAAACTTCTTGGATGTTGTTGTCTTAATTCTAGACTTTTGGTTATTATCTAAACTTGGATATTTCTGGACTAGACTTCTTGGTTATTATCTAGACTTGTTTACAACTTGAGATATTGGTTTTCATTCTCTGTATATCATATAGTGCTTGTGACATGTAATTGTGGCTATTTACTATATTTTTCTCATTCTTTTGATTTTGTGACATGTACTGTATTTAAACTGTTTCTTTGTAACTTTTATTTTGTTTATCATAAGTCAGGTATAACAGGACGATGTGGATCGTTTGGTCAGTCTCGAGATAGACTACGTAGAGGACATGCCATTCCGTTTGGCATTTCTAATTCTTGACATGGTACTGGGTCCTCATCTCCGAGTACTCCAGTCTATAGACTACTTCTATCTCCTTCTGGAAGTACTCCTGGGATGAGCACTTTCAGGCATGAGACTACTCCTCCGTCCAATATTACTCTTGCTGACGGTAGCATGGAGAGTGAGGAGCACGTAGATGAGGCCCCGCCCTTTGTGCCTGCACCCTCTTTGTTTCAGAGCGATCCTCCATGTGCTCCTCCGGAGGAGACGAGGACGGAGATTTTGTCCGACGGGCCTATAAAGTAAGTTAATTAGTTTTTGTTTTCTTACACATGTATATATATTCACTTTTTTATGAATATAATTATCTACTTATATATATCGTCCCTCGTCGGTACAAAGAACATTGGAATATTTTTTGAGGCAGAACTATGGTGGGCAGTGGATCAACTACTCGGATGCCCCGGACGATAGAAAGGTATTTTGGTTTGTCCACTTCAAGATAATTAAAGTATATTTTTTAAAATCAATCATCTCTTATGTATATTATATAACTTACTATTTTACTTCTTGTAGAGAAATATCTCTATCTACCACAAGGGCTGAGAAGATCGAGAAGCAGTATCCTGCTATAGCTGTCAAGTTGATCTGTGATGCGATCGACGACCAGAAGGCTCGTCATCACTCCGAAAAACCGATCCAAGGTTGGATCACGCTTGAGCCATGGAATGCGATGTGGGCTAGATTCGACGATCCCATATACAAGGATCATTCGGAGAAGGCGAAGACGACTAGTACGAGGACATGAAAGTGGTGCAGTGGATCGATTCCCATGAAGGACATTTCTACCGTTTGGTATGTATGTTGTTAAATATATATTATTTTAATAAAAGTAGGATAAAATGTATAATTTTAATAACAAACAAATATTTTTAACAGGTACAAAGGGGTAAGGATGCCAACATGGTGACCATCTTCCTGGCCACTTATCATAAGGGCAAAAACCTCGTCGATAAAAGGGCCATGCAAAGCTATATAAGTATTACTTTAAGTTTCAATAATTTTATTATAACTTTGAGAATATGACAATAGATATCAATACAGATATTAATAAGTACCTTAGACATTAGCAACTACGACGAGTGGATATTAAATATTAAGCTTATCAGATGTGTACTTTTCAAGGATGAGTATCCTAGGCTATGTGAGAGGGTGAGTGTTAGTGCACCTACAGAGGGGAGGGTTGGTACTTCCTCGCAGCCCTCTTTAGCTCAGTCGCCGGATGAGCTCTGGATGACCACCGTTCGGGGTCTTCAAGGATACGTACTATGATACGGGACCCACGATGTTTTTTTTGTGATGCAGTCATCCAGGGCCCTTCTGCCAGAGTGCGTTCCCTGCAATCCTCACAGTAGTTGGCCTGAGTCGAGGAGAGCGTGCGTCACTATTACGACCCGCATCCAGAAATTGGGCATGAGTCGTAGGTACGTCTAGCCTACGCCGCAGCATCGGCGGTAGAACGTTGTCTAACAACTAATAATATCTCATTCACACAAGATGTATGATAATCTAATAATAATAAGCTATTCCGAGATAGGAGCAATATGGAATCTACAACTCAATCACATCAAAAAGTAAGGTAGAGAGTTCAAAATATAAATATGAAACATAATCCAGAGTCAAACACAATGCTAGCAAATCCAGATGAAAATACCAAGTCACCAAATATAGTTATACAACCCAAGTAAGAATTCTGGGACAAATCCGAACCCAAATAATATAACTAAAGGCTAAACTAGGCTAAGCATCCTCTACCTGCATCGATGCCTTTACAATAGCTTGATCCCCCAACTTAGTCTGTAGAGCAGTATCCTCAGTCCGCTCATAATAAGTGGAACAACAGGCCACTAACTCGTCGCTTAAAAATGTGGTTATCCCAGTCAGGATTTGAGTAAGTACATAATAGTGAATAACAATTCATAACATGATAAAGGCCATATAGCAAGAATTAGGATACGTGAAAATAGAGTAAATAGGTGAATATGTAAAGTTAAGTAGCAGTTTAGGCAAAATAGTAAAATATGAGAAAACATGTGATATTGTTGTAAACAGAGTGATCAATGTCAAAACCCTAACTTTTAGGTGTTATTTGAAATACCAGTTCGACATGTGAATGGCTCGGGTAATACGGTAAATCGCACATGATAATGTGCGATTGCTATCCACACGATACGGCAAATCACACGTGATATATGTCATTGCTATCAAGACGATGAAACACAAAAAATAGATAGGGTGTTCATATGTATACTGAGGTATTTGTTCGCCCAACACTTAGCATTCATGGATTTAATCCATGTAAGTAAGATGCATGAAACACGGTAAATCACGATAAGACACGAATCATAAGTAATTGCAAAGTAAATCCATGGAACACTAAATACGTATAACGAGAGTGTCACAACACGATTGGAATATCTAAATCAAGATATAGAGACAATATCGGGAGAGGAAATAAAATTAGTGCATATACTTGCCTGTACTCCAAGCTGAAAGCTAGACTGAACCGGTGCCCAATTCGATGCCCAGTAAACCTATATTACTTTAATTTAAAAGAAATCAATAATAAGAGTAAATTGAAACACTATCCTATTCCTAGGTTGTTTGGGTTTCTAGGTCTTGACACTAGTCATCTACCCTATTATATATGTTCATAATACTAACCAAGGTATCTACCTTTTTCTTTAACCATGTACCCATGAATTATATGTATGCATTCCTATCTATATGCCCATATCCATATATAATATTCTTTGAATGCCCTTAGCCCAAACCACTATTACCATTACCCTTTCCTACCTTGACTACCATTCCAATATTTCTATATACCTACATATCATATAACCATATTTCTATATACCTACATATCATATAACCATATTTCTTTATTCCTACATTCCTCATATTTGGTCATACCTATACAAGCCCAATGATACCAACTGTTGTTCTCCAAAATAACCCTCTCCCGAAGCACACAATACACTCACTAAGGACTAACAGATGTATATGTGTATGCAATATGCATTCACACACAATGGTATTAACTGTTGTCCTCTTCCCATTTTCCTTATTCCTCCTACATTGGCCTAACTGATAACTGGTATTAGTTCCACCCTAATTTTACTGATGCCCTAACCCAAACATACACAAACACTGAACCTACTGACTTGGCCCTCTGTACTGACATTAGATTGCTAACCCCCTGCCCCAGGTTTACTGTACTCTTATGTATCAGTCCATTGGCCCACCACACAGGCATAATCACGAATACCTAATGCCCAAATTCGTGTGCACACACAAACACTAACTCACTCACTCTCTTGTCTAACCTGTATCCTCCTATATTCTCTTACAGACATGGACTTTGCTCATTGTCCAATTCTCAATTTTCTAGTCACACATACAATAGCCAACTGATACTTGTATCAGTCTCTCGAAACCCACACAGGTACACACATGCTCTGAAACATAGGTTGCACACAAGGAACAAACTCAAGCCTGCACAAGGGACACCCAACTGTCCTGTACTCTCTCCCTCACTGTCCTACATTCACACAAGTTAATTCACTGATACTCAAATATTTATTACTAAGCACCCACACTATTTCACTCTCTGCCCGACACTCTAATCTTCCTATTACCAACTGTACACCCTCCTGCACACTGGCCTAATCATACTTTGCTTTCCATAAAATGCACCTAGGCATCTATGCACATGATACCTCAATCTATAGTCTTCCTACTGTTACACATCTATAGGACTGATGCAAGGGACTAACAGAAATCCTGCTGTACTTAAAGCACGAGGTCACACTATTCTAGAGACTGATACATACTGGAACTTGTAGACATGTAACCCTCGTACCCTACAGGTTCCTCCCTATAACTGGCACCTCACTTCCTTGACTGCTACTCACCTTGGCTCCCTGATACTCACTTCCAACCACTCACTCTAAACCACTTGTTCTAAGACACATACTGCACTGACCTGTAAATGACACCTACATTTATATGCACTGCTGTGCACTCTTCTTATACTAACACAGGTATCCAAATCTCTCAAACACCCACACACACTTTACACTGGTTAGACTGAACCTAGGCAACATACACATTGTAACACTCTTACTTGACACTCTAATCTGTGCACAAGGCACATGAGTCACTCTCCTGTGATACCCCTATACTGGAATCCTGTCAGTTATCCACAAATTCGTACGTATTTGTGCACTGATGCACAGGGCACCGATGCATACATGTTGCTGCTAGGGGCATCAACATCCCCTGTAATACATAGGTTAAATCCTGTCCAAGTCACCCTCCTACTCTTCTCAACATGTATCCTACACTATTAATATAGGTCATGGCATGTCGAAATCAAAAGCCCCTATGGACTGATACCTGACTATTCAAAGACATACTATACTAGAAGTCCTTGACAGAACACCCTCACACATGCCTTCCTGCACCTGCCACTTAGCTTAGGTAATAGGCAAATTCTTCCAATTCCAGACCTAAACCCCAACAGACAGGTATTGCCCTGCCTATAGAAGTTTAGGACTGCACAGTGGGTATCCAGGTTGCTCCCCAAACCTGTCTTACAGGAAGATTCCATCCATACTACTCAAAGTATATACCATGTATATATATGACCAATGACATGTGTTCACCACCACCCCCTTATAGACTGGAACACTGGGCTGTCCTTCCACTACCAGGATACCATATTATTTCAGTCTATATGACACGTCTTTACAATACATGATACTGGAATTAACCAAGTTCAGACATACATGATACAAGTCCCACTAAAAAAGGTTAGGCACCCAACAAGAAGTTCAATGCACAACAGCCGTATGTGCAATATATAACCAAAACACATATTCAAGTATTCACAATCCCATATGCAAATATTTTCTATATCCTAATTAACCTATACATATATATACCTTATGAATAGAATAACAGTACCCAAACTTGTCATGACCTGCACCCTGTTTAGGGGCACGAGCACGTGGGTACGTCCAGCCTACGCCGCAGAGTCAGCAGTAGAACGCTGTATTGGTCATCTAGAACATATCACATCTAAGACATAAATGAATATAACCTGTTATCTCCACACGGAAGAATATAATCACAACTCAATCACATGAATCTAAGTAAGATAAGCACGAATAAGATAGAGATAAAGATGAAATAGATGCAGAGTCACAAACACAATTTCAGAATTTAAAGACATAATACAATCCTAAATAAGCTCTACAGACCCAAAGTACCAAGCTGGAATACAAATCCAGTCAAAACTTAGCTAATCTAAGTCACTACAGGTGGTGTGTCCTCTACGAGCACCGGCTCTACAGATAAGTCCTGGTCATAGTCTCCATCTATCCCAAACCCGTAGAAGGTCGAACAATCTGCATCTAAGTCCTCTAAAAAATAGTTATCCAGTCAGGATTGGAGCAAAGTACAAATGCCAACAACAGTTCCAATGAATTGACAAATACTATAAGAAATAGTTATAATGGAATATAAGATAGAATATCAAGACTGGAAGTAAAACAGTACACAGTAGACTGATTATCATATCATTGTGTGAGATATATGGTAAAACTAGAGTGTAAAGCAGTACCGATAAATTTGATGTACGATGTAAATATAAGCGGTGTCTTGAGATATTAGAGCGTTATATGATCGACTTGGGTCCATATCAGGCTGTTCCATTTGACCAGCTATACACAAATAGTATAGCGGATCAGGCTGGCCAAAGTGGAAAGCTATGCACAAGTAGTATCAGGTCAGGCTACACCCTTCATGTGGTGAGGGTGGAGCTATATACAAGTAGTAAATAGGAGGGGTATTGATCACATAACCTCTAATAACTCTCCATCTCCGAATAGTATAATAGATCCAACCATGACACGTTATGACATGGGATTCAAAGAGCAGATAGCCAACCCACTCCCAAATCGATGTCTATACAAGTACAAGAAACAAGATCAAACAATGTACCCATATACTAGGTAATCCGAGAATAATATCTCATGATGGGATCTGACGTATACTAGTTCGCATATCCTCGTATCGAGAATCAAGTAAAACACTACAACTGAACAGATATAGTAAATATCAAAGCAATGAAAACTATCAGAGAATGTACTCGCCTGCGATTCTGAGCTATCAATATGAATCGAGGCTCAAAGTGGAGTCACAAACATATATATGAGATATACATGTGTTAAATAGGGTTTAACAATGTTAGACATGGTTTTCTAGTGCGTGATATACAATCTAGGCAAACTAGGTCAAGTGTTGACTTACAGTTGACTATTGGTCAACTGGTCAACTGTGGTCAAATCCTAGTCAAATCTAGGTCAAATGTTGACCCAAGGTTGACTTCTAGTCAAAATAGTCAACCTTGGTCAACTATGGTCAAATCTAAGTCAAATTATCCTATATCAAGCCATTACCTAATTAGATACCCTAACCTAGGTATTCACATACCCAACACTACTCTATACATGTATATTCACATATATATATATATATATATATATATATAGGATATATCCTATATATATGGTAATACACTATCTATCAAGTACTATACCCTAGTCACCTAGGTAACCATCATCAATATGTAAACTCTACCTTATATACTGTCACGACCCGCACCCACTGTGAGGGTACGAGAACGTAACAATGCCCAGCCTATGCCGCAGTGTCGGCGGTAGAACGCTGTTCTAGGTCATGAACTATAACTACATAACATGAAATATACTCTCCAAAAGGAGGCCAACATAGAGGTACAACTAAATCACAATCTAAGGTAGAATGTAGCATGATGGAAATAGATATGAAATCCTCAACTGAGGTACAGCAGAATGAAAAAACAAAATCTCCTCATCTCTAAAATATACAACTTTGAAAATAAAGACAACGGCTAAACAAGAAAAGAAGGAACAGTCTAAGCTATCTACATTATACAGGGTAACATCCTGAGCAGCTGCCTGAACCTCCCCAGGGGTCCAGGTCACGAGTGTCAACTAGGCAAGCTCCAAGTAAGGGTGCAGGGTTCCTCATCATCCTCTGTAAAATTTTCAACAGGTCCAGTCAGGACGGGAGCGAGCACAATACATCTCATACAGTTCATATAATATCAGAAAATATAAAGCAGGCAATAGAGTAAGAAACATGAAACGCTGTAAGAAGATGTACATAAAAATAGGAGAGATATTTGATAACTGGAAATATATACATGATAAGTAAGAACTGTAAGTGACTAGTGATTTAGAGTACGAGATGACATGTAATTGGCTTAGGTTGTACATGATGAACATGAAAAGTAACAGTGTGTACATAATGGGTAAATCACATGACCATTTATACTCACTCCTACCCACAATCAATACACAAGGATCTATTCAAGTTACGTTACGGACATGATGTTTTGGTTATACAAGAAACACATGAGGAAACATGAGCGTACATGAAAGAACATGAGAGTACATGAACGTACATGAAAGAACATAAGAGAACATGAGTGTACATGAATAACGCAGAAGCAAGGAATACATGATGTACATGAAACACATGTCATAAAGTATCTGATGCGCCCGCTAAGGGGGTAACATCCCAAGAAGAGATCCGTATAGTACCAATCCGTGATGATAACGTGACAGCATCAAGTAAAAGTAGTCTAGAGCGAGAATATAATTCGTGACAAGTATGAAACGATCGGAGAATGTACTCGCCTCGTATCTGAATGTCTGAAGTAAATGTACTGTCCGAGATGAGGTACCTGACCCCTAGTTAGAGCAACACAAGTCAAGATGTATACAGGAGATGATAAATGTAATCTACTATGCATCTGCATGCTATCTAGGTCAAACTAGACCAAAGTCAACTCTCGGTCAACTCTAGTCAACTCTAGTCAACTAGACTGGTCAAACTAGGTCAAGCCTAAGCCAAACAAGTCTAATAAGTCTCACTAGGCCTAACCAAGCCTATACTATGCTATTAAGGCTAGACATAAGCAAGGCAAGCAATGCGAACCACACCAAGGCATATATATTCATACCATATTGTATTGCCTACATTCATGCATCCATACTATATATCTATACATTCATTCATACATGTCTACATTGCCTATATACCAATACATTAGATCATGACTATGCATACATTGGTTACATGATCACATTACACATTTATACACATTACCTATGTATATTACATTAACATATATACATTCAATTATTTTATTACATATCATACATGCTTACTTGCATACATTTATACCCAAAATCAAATCCTAATTAAGCTAACTCATGAATCCTAATCCAAAAGTAATATCAAGGCCAAGTAGATTTCCTATATGAAAATCAATACATAATATATAGGCTACCTTATAATACATTGCATTTCATACTAGGTTTTATATTATGTATTTATATATATACGTAGAGAGGGAGAGAGAGTAATATATGAGATATATGTGGGTGTGTACATGAGGGTAGGCATGTGTGGGAAAATACTAACATGTGTGTGTTCAAGGGCATATGCTTGTGTGGGTGTGTGTAGTGGAATCTCAGGAAACCCAAGACAAGAAATACAGTGTGCATTAAAACATAACAGGGTGTATAATGTTAGAGTGAGATTGTGTGACAGAAAAATATGGAATGTGTGTGAAACATATGTATGTGTGTGTGAGTTATGAGTGAGAGTGAAGGTGAAACACATTAGTGTGTGCAAGGAAACAAAGAAGGGAATAGAAGCATTGCATCCTCCTGTGTGTGTGTACAGGAATGCAATGGGGTGGGGTGACAGTGAAGTGAGGCAAAACAGTGAGGAAAAGAAGAAACAGTGGTAGTGTTTAAGGATAAATCAGTGAATATAGTTCAAGAAGGGACAAGGAACCAATTCCAGGTTATAGAACCATTTCAGTTCAGTCCCATTAACACAAAATCATTTAACAGTTCAAAGAAACAATCCAGGTAAAACAGAAAACCAGTTCAACAATTTCAATTCGGATTTTATAGGGATTAACCCATTCCAATACAATTCGGTTAAAAGAGAAAAACTGGAAAAATATCAGTGAAGTTAATATCAGTTCAATCTATCAACCATGCACCCCACATTCAGTTAACTAACATTATATATATAAATACCCAACTACCAGCATTCATTCAGTTCATAGATAAGGAAAAGGAAAAGGAACTAGAGCCTAATCTCAGGTTTTCTAGCAAAACCAAAATCAGATTTTATGTGAACTCAGCATTCTAATGAACCCCAAACCAATTTACTTAAATCCTACTTTACAATGAGCTATTTACATATATCAATAATCCAAACCCTCTAACCACATCTAGGTTCAAGTATCAGTAAAAGGAATGATATCAGTGAACCTATCAGTTCACAGTTTGAATCAAAACTCAGTTTGCAGGACAGGTTATAAGGAATATAACATATCACCTATCGATTGAATCAAGAGGTGAATGATACTCGAGCATAACACTCTCTAATGCCAAACTCCAAGCCAATATCAACTAGACATTCAAACCAAAGTAAGAAAATAAAAGTAATTTGAGAGAAAAAAAAGCGAAAAGGAAATATGAAACAATGCCAACTGAAATCAAATCGAAAGCCAAAACCAGTTTTTCCCCATCAACCTGGGAGTCGTGGTGCTGTCACATGTAAGCAAATTAGGAATTATCCTGAGTATCCTGACAGTCCACAAATTAAACCATAGCTTAATACCATTATACCACTGTTTAACAAAAAATAACCAAATGTTCAAAACCAAGTCAACCCAAACTAATCTCAAATTAATATAGGAAATCTCTTTGAAATAAAACCAAATCAAGGGAACAAATATCTTAGGAATTCTTAGGTTTTAGTAAGGAGGAGGAAACTCAGGTTTTGTGTGCGTGAAGAACATTCCATGTGGTTCTCAGTTTATCAGGGCACTGACAGTTCAAAATTCCTCAATAACAGTTAACACACATTCAATCTCAAACAAAATTTCAAACCCAATCATGTATATTAATTCCTGATATGTAAACATCACTCTTAAACCACACAACAGATCATACATTGAAATTTAGAACCCAACTAACAGTGTATCAGAAAATAGGAAAAAAACTCTTGATTTCGAAACCTAACACCACATCAAGACCCAAACCAATTTTTACAGAGTGTCCCCCACATGTACATGTGTCAGGGGGTCACCTCGTGTCCAACCAAGTCGACACATTTGTGTCCACGACACTAAGACACACAGGCACGAACTGTGCACTGACAGTGTCGTGCACGCGTGTACACCACTCGTGGACACGACACAGTGTACCACGTGTCACGTGCACATGCCTGCGTGTTCGCCTAGGGTAGGTCTAGGTGTCTAGGACCCTAATTCGTGTCTAAGTCGTGTCGTGTCTCGACACGAGACGCGTATCAGTAGCTAAATTCCACGCGTGCACAGCACGCGTGCAGCCAGTGCGGCCAGTACACGTGCGATTGCTCCGCGTGTGGTGAACTGTATGCTCCCAAATTTTGGGAGCATAGTGTCAGTGATTTCCCCATCATTCCCACAAATTTTTGTGTCCCGACGTGTCCTATATAGTGAGATATTGTGCCCGAGTAGCAGGACAGTGCACCCGTGTTGTGCACGCGTGTCCAACACCAAAAAGTGACACAAAACGACACTAAAATACCTAACATCCTTCACAACAATTAATGTACATCCTTAGATCTACCAATTCATGTAATTACATTTTCAAAAATAGAAAATAAATTCCTAAGTGATATTTCATCAAACACATGCACACGTGTCATGATACGTGTCCGATACGGACACGTAAAGGACACGAAACCTAGCAAAACCTATTCCTACAGAGAGGGGACACCCAGGGCTTCCTAACCATGCAAAGAAAACAAAATTCTATGGAAGGAATAGGAAGTTACCTATACGTTCAATTTGCATAAAAAAGCTTCAAAAAGGGGGTTTCTCCTTGTTAGCCAAACTCTCCAAATTGGTCCAAACCTGAGATTCCTCTCCACGAACAGCAAGTAGAGGTGGATTAGGAACTAATGCAAAAGACTAGAGGGAAAAAGGAATTAAAACAAAGAAACTAGGGCTTGAGGAAGATTCCTATACCTTTCCTTTCTCCAAAATGTTGAAACTCAATAAAGAGGCAAGAACCCTAAATGAAGAGATTATTTATAGGGGAAAATATCCCTAGGTGGCTGCCATGGGCTGATTAGGATTAGGGTTGGTTCATGGTGTGGGCCTATGGGCTTTAAGGCTAGTTATTGATTTAAGGTAAAATCACGTCATGGCTTATGACTTGAATCTAACTTAAGTCAAATAACCATACCATGGGTCAAATCTAGTCTAACTAGGGTTACTTGACCTAACCAAGTCCAAACACAACTAGGGTTAGCTTCTAGGTTAGCCTACCAAGGTCATTGCTAGTCAAAGTCAACCTAGTCAACCCTCATTCAAAAAAATTACAAAATAATTTCTTAAAATTTCCCATAAATTCAAATAAATTATAATAAATCCAAATAACCCTAAAAATGTCAGAAATATCCTAATCACATGGCTAGGCTCTAGGGTAGGCAGTCTCTACTGTTCACTAGCAAAACATCAAAAATCACAAGTCATAAATTTAAATAGTTTAAAAATAATCAAAAATCACTAAAAATTATAATATGAAATAAATATCATTAAATAATAATTATAATTACAAAATTTCAAAATTACCCTCATCTGGAAAACTGGGTGTTACAATCCTATCCACCTTATAAAAATTTCATCCTCGAAATTAAAATGGTAGTAGTCATTCTAGGTCAAACACCCCACAATCAAAGTCTCAAACATACCGTCAGATAATCATATGCGTCTGTCCAAAATCATGATACTCAGAATTCTTCGTCGTGCTAGTGAGCAAGGCTACGATAATCACAGAGTCCTCGACTAGGGTACGTACCCCTAGGTTCATGGTATTTTAAAATTTTTGCATTGCCGCATGCGACGGCAAAAACCTTAAATTCCTATACCCGAGAAATACATCCAAAATCTGACTACATGTCCTCACTATGCCAACTAACACGACCATCGAAGATTCTAGATTCCATAACTGAGGTGACCTAGCCCATATGATTTTTCTCAAAAAGAAAAAAAGAAAACAAACATAACAAAAGTGCAACATAACAAAAGAACAACATGACAAACTTAATAAATTAGCAAGGAACATATGGAATCGAATTTCAAGTAGTTATAAAAGACAATTCCGGGAATGGAATTGAGAAGAACGGAACTTGCAGCAAGATCTCCAATGGTCTGTGCATCCTTGACTGTCCTGACAATAGCTCGCCATGCTGGTTTCCTCTGGTCTGCTGCTGATGATGCATGAATCACCGCTGCTAAAAAAAATCAGAAATAACGGGAGAAAATCTCTGTACAGATAGAGGTGCACCTCCAATGTAGCAAAAATGCCAACCTGAGTCGGTACAACAGGAGCTGCGGTCTCGAGGCCCTGACGAACAGGACGAGAGGTGGCCAGCCCCTCGATAATATCCCTCGAACCGAAACGATGAGATCGTGTCTTCGTAACCATCATGAAGACAGATCAAAACAAGAAGCAATTTCTGAGAATGAAGCGAAAATCAAATGAGGACAGTTTATATTCAAGGAAAGTCAATAAGCAGCAAATTTAGATAAGAGGAATCTGATTAAGAGTTTTTCCTAATGTGATTGAGTACCTCCAAAAATAATCCTAATCCTGCTGCAGGCTGTAGTGGTACTCTAGTTCGAATACAACTACACAAACTCGACCTGTATGGGCTACCACTAAAAACATGTCACGACCCGCATCCACTGTGAGGGTACGAGAACGTAACAACGCCCAGCCTACGCCGCAGTGTCGACGGTAGAACGCTGTTCTAGGTTATGAACTATAACTACATAACATGAAATATACTCTCCAAAAGGAGGCCAACACAGAGGAACAACTCAATCACAATCTAAGGTAGAATGTAGCATGATGGAAATAGATATAAAATCCTCAACTGAGGTACAGCAGAATAAAATAATAAAATCTCCTCATCTCTAAAATATACAACTCTGAAAATAAAGACAACGGCTAAACATGAAAAGAAGGAACAGTCTAAGCTATCTACACTATGCAGGGTATCATCCTGAGCAGCTACCTGAACCTCCCCAGGGGTCCAGGTCGCGAGTGTCAACTAGGCAAGCTCCAAGTAAGGGTGCAGGGTTCCTCATCATCCTCTGTAAAATTTTCAACAGGTCCAGTCAGGACGGTAGCGAGCACAATATATCTCATGCAGTTCATATCATGTCAGGAAATATAAAGCAGGCAATAGAGTAAGATACATGAAACGCTGTAAGAAGATATACATAAAAATAGGAGAGATATTTGATAACTGGAAATATATACATGATAAGTAAGAACTGTAAGTGACTAGTGATTTAGAGTACGAGATGGCATGTAATTGGCTTATGTTGTACATGATGAACATGAAAAGTAACAGAGTGTACATGATAGGTAAATCACATGACCATTTATACTCACCCCCACCCACAATAAATACACAAGAATCTATTCAAGTTACGTTACGGACATGATATTTTAGTTATACAAGAAACACATGAGGAAACATGAGCGTACATGAAAGAACATTAGAGTACATGAACGTACATGAAAGAACATGAGAGAACATGAGTGTACATGAATAACGCAGAAGCAAGGAATACATGATGTACATGAAACACATGTCATAAAGTATCCGATGCGCCCGCTAAGGGGGTAACATCCCAAGAAGAGATCAGTATAGTACCAATCCGTGATGATAACGTGACAGCATCAAGTAAAAGTAGTCTAGAGGGAGAATATAATTCGTGACAAGTATGAAACGATCAGAGAATGTACTCGCCTCGTATCTGAATGTCTGAAGTAAATGTACTATCCGAGATGAGGTACCTGACCCCTAGTTAGAGCAACACAAGTCAAGATGTATACAGGAGATGATAAATGTAATCTACTATGCATCTGCATGCTATCTAGGTCAAACTAGACCAAAGTCAACTCTCGGTCAACTCTAGTCAACTCTAGTCAACTAGACTGGTCAAACTAGGTCAAGCCTAAGCCAAACAAGTCTAATAAGTCTCACTAGGCCTAACCAAGCCTATACTATGCTATTAAGGCTAGACATAAGCAAGGCAAGCAATGCGAACCACACCAAGGCATATATATTCATACCATATTGTATTGCCTACATTCATGCATCCATACTATATATCTATACATTCATTCATACATGTCTACATTGCCTATATACCAATACATTAGATCATGACTATGCATACATTGGTTACATGATCACATTACACATTTATACACATTACCTATGTATATTACATTAACATATATACATTCAATTATTTTATTACATATCATACATGCTTACTTGCATACATTTATACCCAAAATCAAATCCTAATTAAGCTAACTCATGAATCCTAATCCAAAAGTAATATCAAGGCCAAGTAGATTTCCTATATGAAAATCAATACATAATATATAGGCTACCTTATAATACATTGCATTTCATACTAGGTTTTATATTATGTATTTATATATATACGTAGAGAGGGAGAGAGAGTAATATATGAGATATATGTGGGTGTGTACATGAGGGTAGGCATGTGTGGGAAAATACTAACATGTGTGTGTTCAAGGGCATATGCTTGTGTGGGTGTGTGTAGTGGAATCTCAGGAAACCCAAGACAAGAAATACAGTGTGCATTAAAACATAACAGGGTGTATAATGTTAGAGTGAGATTGTATGACAGGAAAATATAGAATGTGTGTGAAACATATGTGTGTGTGTGAGTTATGAGTGAGAGTGAAGGTGAAACACATTAGTGTGTGCAAGGAAACAAATAAGGGAATAGAAGCATTGCATCCTCCTGTGTGTGTACAGGAATGCAATGGGGTGGGGTGACAGTGAAGTGAGGCAAAACAATGAAGAAAAGAAGAAACAGTGGTAGTGTTTAAGGATAAATCAGTGAATATAGTTCAAGAAGGGACATGGAACGAATTCCAGGTTATAGAACCATTTCAGTTCAGTCCCATTAACACAAAATCATTTAACAGTTCAAAGAAACAGTCCAGGTAAAACAGGAAACCAGTTCAACAATTTCAATTCAGGTTTTATAGGGATTAACCCATTCCAATACAATTCAGTTAAAAGAGAAAAACTGGAAAAATATCAGTAAAGTTAATATCAGTTCAATGTATCAACCATGCACCCCACATTCAGTTAACTAACATTATATATATAAATACCCAACTACCAGCATTCATTCAGTTCATAGATAAGGAAAAGAAAAGGAACTAGAGCCTAATCTCAGGTTTTATAGCAAAACCAAAATCAGATTTTATGTGAACTCAGCATTCTAATGAACTCCAAACCAATTTACTTAAATCCTACTTTA
Source organism: Iris pallida (assembly GCA_029216955.1). Classification (NCBI taxonomy): domain Eukaryota; kingdom Viridiplantae; phylum Streptophyta; class Magnoliopsida; order Asparagales; family Iridaceae; genus Iris; species Iris pallida. Next base: position 19,444,619 of record JANAVB010039219.1, read on the forward strand.
CAATGAGCTATTTACATATATCAATAATCCAAACCCTCTAACCACATCTCAGGTTCAAGTATCAGTAAAAGGAATGATATCAGTGAACCTATCAGTTCACAGTTTGAATCAAAACTCAGTTTGCAGGACAGGTTATAAGGAATATAACCTATCACCTATCGATTGAATCAAGAGGTGAATGATACTCGAGCATAACACTCTCTAATGCCAAACTCCAAGCAAATATCAACTAGACATTCAAACCAAAGTAAGAAAATAAAAGTAATTTGAGAGAAAAAAAGAAAAAAGGAAAAATGAAACAATGCCAACTGAAATCAAATCAAAAGCCAAAACCAGTTTTTCCCCATCAACCTGGGAGTCATGGTGCTGTCACATGTAAGCAAATCAGGAATTATCCAGAGTATCCTGACAGTCCACAAATTAAACCATAGTTTAATACCATTATACCACTGTTTAACCAAAAACAACCAAATGTTCAAAACCAAGTCAACCCAAACTAATCTCAAATTAATATAGGAAATCTCTTTGAAATAAAACTAAATCAAGGGAACAAATATCTTGGGAATTCTCAGGTTTTAGTAAGGAGGAGGAAACTCAGGTTTTGTGTGCGTGAAGAACATTCCATGTGGTTCTCAGTTAATCAGGGCACTGACAGTTCAAAATTCCTCAATAACAGTTAACACACATTCAATCTCAAACAAAATTTTAAACCCAATCATGTATATTAATTCATGATATGTAAACATCACACTTAAACCACACAACAGATCATACATTAAAATTTAGAACCCAACTAACAGTGTATCAGAAAATAGGAAAAAAAACTCTTGATTTCGAAACCTAACACCACATCAAGACCCAAACCAATTTATACAGAGTGTCCCCCACATATACATGTGTCAGGGGGTCACCTCGTGTCCAACCAAGTTGACACATTTGTGTCCACGACACTAAAACACACAGGCACGAACTGTGCACTGACAGTGTCGTGCACGCGTGCATACCACTCGTGGACACGACACAGTGCACCACGTGTCACGTGCACGTGCCTGTGTGTTCGCCTAGGGTAGGTCAAGGTGTCTAGGACCCTGATTCGTGTCCAAGTCGCGTCGTGTCTCGACACGAGACGTGTATCATTAGCTAAATTCCACGCGTGCACAGCGCGCGCGTGCGGCCAGTGCGGCCAGTGCGCGTGCGATTGCTCCGCGTGTGGTGAACCGTATGCTCCTAAATTTTGGGATCATAGTGTCAGTGATTGTCCCATCATTTCCACAAATTTTTGTGTCCCGACGTGTCCTATACAGTGAGATATTGTGCCCGAGTAGCAGGACAGTGCACCCGTGTTGTGCACGCGTGTCCAACACCAAAAAGTGACACAAAACGACACTAAAATACCTAACATCCTTCACAAAAATTAATGTACATCCTTAGATATACCAATTCATGTAATTATATTTTCAAAAATCGAAAATAAATTCCTAAGTGACATTTCATCAAACACATGCACACGTGTCATAATACGTGTCCGATACAGACACGTAAAGGACACGAAACCTAGCAAAACCTATTACTACAGAGAGGGGACACCTATGGCTTCCTAATCATGCAAAGAAAACTAAATTCTATGAAAGGAATAGGAAGTTACCTATACGTTCAATTTGCATGAAAAAGCTTCAAAAAGGGGGTTTCTCCTTGTTAGCCAAACTCTCCAAATTGGTCCAAACCTAAGATTCCTTTCCATGAACAGCAAGTAGAGGTGGATTAGGAACTAATGCAAAAGACTAGATGGAAAAAGAAAATAAAACAAAGAAACTAGGGCTTGAGGAAGATTCATATACCTTTCCTTTCTTCAAAATGTTGAAACTCAATAAAGAGGCAAGAACCCTAAATAAAGAGATTATTTATAGGAGAAAATAGCCCTAGGTGGCTGCCATGGGCTGATTAGGGTTAGGGTTGGTTCATGGTGTGGGCCTATGGGCTTTAAGGCTAGTTATTGATTTAAGGTAAAATCACAAGTCATGGCTTATGACTTGAATCTAACTTAAGTCAAATAACCATACCATGGGTCAACTCTAGTCTAACTAGGATTACATGACCTAACCAAGTCCAAACACAACTAGAGTTAGCTTCTAGGTTAGCCTACCAAGGTCATTGCTAGTCAAAGTCAACCAAGTCAACCCTCATTCAAAAAAATTACAAAATAATTTCTAAAAATTCCCATAAATTCAAATAAATTATAATAAATCCAAATAATCCTAAAAATGTCAGAAATACCCTAATCATATGGCAAGGCTCTAGGGTAGGCAGTCTCTACTGTTCACTAGCAAAACATCAAAAATCACAAGTCATGAATTTAAATAGTTTAAAAATAATTAAAAATCACTAAAAATCATAATATGAAATAAATATCATTAAATAATAATTATAATTACAAAATTTCAAAATTACCGTCATCTAAAAAATTGGGTGTTACAGATACCTAGGCTAAAAGGATACCTTACTCTAGTAGGTAACCCTTATCTTGATATGTAGGTAATAGCCTATTACCTTAACTAGTAGGATACCATATATATATATATATATATATATATATATATATATATATATATATATATATATATATATATAAAGATACAGCAGCGGCGAGACTCCTCTGCAAGGGTTTTGGCGACGGCTTCTTCGCCTCCCCCCCCGACCCCCCCGATCCGCTCGCTGGGAGGGAGGCTCGGAGGCTGGAAGGAACGGAGGGGGGAGGGCGGCATCTCCAGCACAGTAGAGGACTGGGCGGCGGCCAGCAAGGGACCCCCCCACGCAAGTGGGGCCGGAAGGCAGCAGCGGGACCCTCCCAAGCGGGGGAGGGTCGTCTGGAGGCGGCGGTGGTGTGACCTTCCCGGGGAGGGGTTAAAAGGCGGCAGCGGGACCCCCCCATGCGGGGTAGGGGTCGGGAGGCGGCAGCGGGCCCCTCCAGTTGGGAGGGGGCGGCTGGAGGTGGCAGAATTGGGGCTGGGCCCGGCGGTCTCCGATCGGGTGGCGGTGGCGAGACCTTTCCGGAGGGGGGAGGTCGGCCGGTGGCATGGGGGGATCGGGGGCTTCAGCTCCCTTATAGAATTCGGGTCTAGGTCCGGGGTGGTCAACCCAGAAGAGGCGGACTGGTAGACGGTGACGAGACGCCGGGCTGGAGGGAGACGAGGGACCCAAACTCAAATATTGGGGCGGACGGGGCCAGAGAATTATGGGACCCGATCATCTGCAGGCACAACTGAGTCCCGTCGTCGTGGGGTAGGTATGGTGCGCACTGTACCAGGATGGAGGCCAAAGACGACTGCGACAGAGAAGGCTAAGGGCATTGCCCTATTAATGATGGCAGTTAAGGCCCCGGAGCTACGACCCCCCCGGCCAGGGCGCACATTGAGGAACAGTGGCCTCAGTTTTGGAAGGAGGTGTACACGTCGGTGGAAACGAAAAGTCCATTGTCGATGAAGTTTGTCATACCGATGTCAGTTGGAGGAGGATTACGGGCGTATTTCTCCGCCGAGAAAATAGCGGTGGTTTCGAAATTCTGGAAGAACACGCTGGTGTTGTACGTGTTAGGGAACAAACCGTTCTTTGGCCAAATCAGGGGCTATGTGGAGCGTGTCTGGAGACCCAAAGGGAGCATGGAGTTCTTCTCCAGGGAGAATGGGTTCTACTATGTTAAATTTGGTCTCGCGGAGGATGTGACTAGGATTCTGCAGGGAGGGCCTTGGTCATTTGATGGGAGACTCATTATATCGAAAGAGTGGACCCCTGATCTGAAATGTGAGAAGGAGGTGCTAAACGCCATCCCCATTTGGATCCGATTCCGAGAGTTTTCGGTGAAATATTGGAGTATTCCGCTTCTCATGAGACTGGCCAGCCTCGTGGGAAAGCCGATCAAGGCAGACGAGGCCACTGCTTTTTGTACTAGACTTATGTATGCCAGGGTCTTCGTGGAGATCAAGGCGGGCTCGAATCTTTCGAGTATGCTGGAGTATCAGGTACCGTCGGGGGAGGTTCTGACCCAGTCGATGGAGTATGACTGGGTTCCACCCATGTGTACACACTGCGAGTGTTTTGGGCATTCTACCGGAGCATACAAATACAAGGAAAAGGAGGCCGCCGGTCCACCGGCAGCTCAGACAGCGGATACCGGGTTGGAGAAGGCACCCAGTCACTTACCTGGAGAGTCGTCGCCTGATAGGCATATGGAGGAGGATACAGTGATGGAGGCTGGGAGGGGCTAGAGCCAGGATCACCGTAGAGACAGGAGAGCACACAGGGCACCCTCGTCCCTTTCAGGCCACAGAGGACCATGGTGACTAGGGGTATGAGCGCAGCTGAGAGTGGTCAGATGGTGACGAAGGCCCCCCCGGTGCTATATAGTTTACAGTAGCAGGAAGAGACACGCTCCGGCCATGCTAGAGGATATCCCCCAGGCGAGGGATATGGACGACCAGATTGAAGCCAATCCTGACTGGACACTTACCCTTAGCAGGATTCAGGCCCATCTTGCTCCTTCCTCCATGGTGGATGCAGTCATTGATCAGGCAGATGAGACGCTTCCTTCGAGTGTCGATCTAGATGAGTTCCAGGGGGACCCCTCATCTTTTATTTAGATGTCGGTCCTAGCATGGAACATTAGGGAGAGTGTTCCATTGGACGATGGAGGGAGATTGTAGGAGTTATGAGGAGAGAGCTATGTGACATTGCTATCCTACTGGAGACGAAGATTAGAGGGTCTGTTATGCTCTCGCGTAGGACTCCGACAAACTGGGATCACATTCACAACTTAGATCTTTGTGTATGGCGAGGATCTGGGTTAGGTGGAACAAAGGTAGCTGGAAGGGGGTGCAGATACATAAAATAGAATAACTCATCGGCGTTACTTTTGAGAACAAAGGTGGGTTTTGTTTCATCTCGGATGCTGTATATGGGCACAACGACCGGAGACACCGGGAGGCTTTATGGGAGGACATTGTGCATCTGAGTCTTCTGGAGGACAATATACACCTCCCTCTACTCATCATGGGGGACTTCAATGCTATGCTGCTTCGTCACGAGAAGGTGGGCGGTCGACCTGTACCAGACTCGATCTTATATGACTTCCAGAGATGTCTGCTTATGGCAGGAATGCGGGGGCTGGAGTGAGCTGGACATATCTCGACCTGGCACAACAAGGCTACTCAAAATCGAATTGCTTGTCAGTTAGATCGGGCCTTGGACAATAGTGAGTGGTTCAGGTGCTTTTCGAACTCGATGGCGGAAGGTCTTGTGGCGGGTACTAGCGACCATTCTCCTATTCGAATTGGCCTCTGTGAGAGACCCACTTTGAGGGCGAGGTCGTTTCGATATAACAACAGCTGGTATCTATCGGCTGGATATGAGGAGGTAGTTACGGGAGAGATGCAGCACTTCCGGGATGGCACGGCTCAGTTCCGCATCTTTCACAAACTCAAACAGCTCAAGCAGGCCATCAGGGGGTGGGTGAAGACGATTCCGTGGACTTTCCTAGCGGATAAGAAAGCCGAGCTCCGGGATACCTAGGTGGCCCTCCAAGCTGACATTCTAAACGGGGAGCTGGGGGCTAAGAAAAAGATCCTGATTGAGGAGGTCAGCATCATGAGACTGCAGGAGGAGATTAGTGCGGCACAGAGGGCCAAATGCACCTAGCTCAAAGATGGCGACCGCTACACCAAATTTTTCTACGATGTGATCCGCACTCGGCAGCACCGGAATAGCATTCCCAGACTTTTGAATGCTGAGGGACGTCTTATGGGGGACCCGGTGGAGATTCAGGAGGCGGCCGTCAGATTTTACAATGACCTATATCAGCAGACGGACTACACTAGCATATTTCCAGCTCTTGTCACGAAGAGACTGGTGTCCAGCCATGGGACCAGGCTACTCCTGGCCCCTGTAAGGATGGAGGAGGTGGAAGACATTGTGATAAAGGCTAATCCCAACAAAGCTCCCGGGCCTGATGGTTTCTCGTCAGGATTCTTTAAGCGACACTGGGGTGTGCTTAAGGCCCCGGTTCTAGCGGCGGTTCAGGAGTTCTTTATGGAGGGCAGGCTTCTGAAGGAGATGAACCACACATTTTTGACGTTGGTTCCTAAGAAGGAGGGAGCGACTTCTCTTGCAGACTTTCGGCCCATTGCTTGCTATAATTTTCTTTACAAGATCATCACTCATCTTATGTACAGGCGAATGGAGGGAATTATGCAGGAATTGGTGTCCCAGAATCAAGCTGCATTTATCAAGGGACGGTCGACAGCGGAGCACAACCTGCTAGCTCATGAGATGGTTAGGGAGTTCAGCAAACCTGGGGAGATGAAGGCTTGTGCAAAGCTTGACCTTCGAAAAGTTTATGATACGGTCAACAGGGACTTCCTGTGTCACTTGATGCTTGCCATGGGGTTCGACGAGAGGTGGGTTGAGAGGGTGAGGGAGTGCATCTGCTCCCCTACTTTTTTAGTCCTCATCCACGGCATGCCATATGGCTACTTCAGGAGCAACAGGGGGTTGAGACAGGGGGACCCCCTATCCCCGTATCTATTTACTTTGGTGATGGAGTACTTTACATGCATGGTGGATATGGCAGTGCACAGCAAGAGGATCGTTCCTCTTTTTCGACTGGTGAGCCCGGTGGTATCACATTTGATCTATGCTGACGATTTATTGGTGCTCCTCCAGCCCTCCATGCGTGGGAATGAGAGCGCTCTCTGATATTATGGAGGAGTTCAGGCGGCTCTCTGGACTTCAGTTGAACAGGGAGAAAAGTAGAGAATATTTCAGCTCCCGGTGTACACAGCAGGAGGAGAGAGCCTTCGCCTTGGGAGTGGACAGAGGCGAGCTTCCAGTGAAATACCTGGGTGTTCCGCTGACGGTCAACTATGCCAGAGAGCAGGATTGTCACAGCTTGGTGGATTTTGCTGAGAGGAGAGTGGAAGGTTGGCAAGCGACGGGGCTATCATTTGGCGGTCGGATAGAGTTGGTACGTTCGGTCATTGCGGGCATCACGATGTTCTGGATGTAGTCTATCCAGATCCCTACGGCCACTATTAGGAAAGTAGAGGCCCTCTGTGCCGACTTTATCGGGAGGGGAAGGATGTATGCGATCTCCTGGGATTAGCTTTGTAGACCTCGGAAGGAAGGAGGAGTGGGGTTGAGGCCTCTTCATGCAGTCAGGAAGGTGGCTTGTGTGAAGATGGCCTGGATATTTATCAAGGGGGATCGCTCTGGGCGGATTGGATGGCGAACAGATACCTGAGGAGGACTAACTTCTGGGCGTGCAGGATTGACAACAACTTCTCGGTCACGTTCAAGGCCATTCTGAGGTGCCGACCGATGCTTTAGACCGCTATCTGCAGGAACATGAAGGACGGGACGACTACCGACCTCTGGATAGACCCTTGGTAGGGTTCCAGATCCTTACTTGAGATATTGGAAGGACATCTGGACAGAGAAGCGGGCAGGGGGCTTACATGCAGCCGGATCATCAGAGATGGAGTTTGGAGGCCAGAAGGATATCCATATACTACTCAGTTTGTCGAGGAGATCCTCCTTATCACTGTTGACGCTAGCCAGCATGAGGATTTCTGGAGCTGGTACGACCCAGGTACGGGGGGCGGGTCAGGCCTATTCTGCTTTCGCAGCTGCTATGATTTGGTCCGGACCTACCACGACCGGGCTGAGGAGGTGGACTTCATTTGGGGCAAGGGGGTTGCCCGAAAAATGTAACAATGTATATATCGACTTCTTCGGGATAGACTGATGGTGAGAGACAGACTCCGCAGATTTGGAATGCAGATCCGGGATGCCAAATGTGTGCTATGTAAAGAAGAAGATGAATCTATGGGGCATCTCTTCTTTGTATGCCCGGTGACCTTGCACATTTGGACTGAGCAGTGCGCGCAGTTGAGAGGAGGAGTTGGGACGGACAGAGACATCCGGAGCATTCTCAGCTGGATTCGAGATCACAGAGGTCGGAATTTGGGGTGGGCCAGAAGAGCCAGAGTTCGTCTCGCCGCGTCTGTTTGGCACATCTGGAAGGAACGGAACAAGCGTATTTGCGAGGGCTTGACTAGCCCCTATTGGAATTCTAAATAACATAGAATTCGATGTATCAGTAATGGCCCCATAATACTATATTTTGGGGCCTGGGATGTTGTGATATTATGTATTGTAATACCTTTTCCGCTACAAGCGAGGAATAAATTCACCCTTATTTATATATTATATATTATATATATATATATAGATATATATATAAAAAAAAAAATAAATATATATATATATATATATATATATATATATATATATATATATATATATATATATATATATATATATATATATATATAAATATATATATATATATATATATATATATATATATATATATATATATATATATATATATATATATATATATATATATATTTATATATATATATTTTATATATATATATATATATATATATATATATATATTTTTTTTTATATATATATATTTTTTTTTTATATATATTTTTTTATATATATATTTTTTTTTATATATATTTTTTTATATATATATATATTATATATATATATATATATATATATATATATATATATATATATATATATATATATATATATATATATATATATATATATATATATATATATATAATACATATAAAATATATATATATATTAAAAATATATATATATACATATAAATGTATATATATTTTTTATATATATTTTATATGTATTTTATATATATATATATATATATATATATATATATATATATATATATATATATATATATATATATATATATATATATATATATATATATATATCCTAACTCACTAACAAAAATAACAACCATCCTAACTTGAACTAAACAATACTCTCATCTCACCACACAAATGTCTAGGGGGCAAACCCTTGCTGCCTAGTGCAGCAAGGTAGCTGTTGCTACTGCCTTGTTCTGCATAGGCTAAAGCTGTTGCTGCTACCTGCTGCAATTTAGCCCCAAAGCCAAGAGCCCATCCAATCATTCTAATAAACTAACTAAATATCCTAATCATGCTATCATCCTACGATACAAAGTATCTGCCACTTCAAGATACAAAGACAAGACTAAGTCAAGATACATACACTTAAGGATATCAAATCTGCTACTTCACTAATCCTAAACTCTAAAGCAAAATCCAAATTCTGAAACCAATCTAAAACCTTAAAACAAAACCTAAACTCTAATCCCCAAGTCCAAACCTCTGATCTAACTATACTGATACTTCTTTAGGATACTAACACCCATATCCCATATCCTAATATCCTAATCACGCTAACACTCACACAAGCCTATGGCCAAATGGCCAACTGCTAATAGCCCGACCCATCCTCACACACACTCTCACAATCTGATACCTCTGAGACTAATCTAATCCCTACTACACTAACTCAATATCTGACTAATCCTAATTCAAAAACTCTCACTGTACCCTCTGATACCACAACTAGTCCTAAACCCTCTGATACGTGATGATACAATCACTAATCTACTGACTAACTAATATATGGACTCTCTAATACACTAATCTACTGACACATACCTCAACCCCGAAACTCTGATATAGACTATACTGATACTAACTTCTTTTGAAACTAAGACTCAACTCTCATAAGGAATATCCTTGTTGCCTAGTACAGCAGGGTAGCTGCTGCTGTGGCTTTAAAATTGCTACAACTTGCAATTTCTGCTGCATGCTTGCTGTGTTCTCTGCAGGTGCAAGCTGCTGCTGGTGCTCTTGCATGCTGCAAAGTCTATGGGTGTAAGCCAAAGCAAGCTCTGCATGCAAGCCACTGCAACCTAGCAAGCCAAGACTCTAATATCTGATACCACATAACCCAAGTTCTCTGATACACCTGAACCCGACCCTCTCTTCATTGTTGCACTTCTCAAACTGACACATCAAGACACACTAGGATACTCACAAATCTGCAGCTAACATCTGCTAATAACTAACCAAGATACTACTCCAACACATATACAAAATCATAGGCCAAATGGCCCACTGCTGCTTGCACACTCTATGGACAGAGCCACTGTACAGTGCCAAGGCCAATGGCTTAACTACTCTGCCTATAGTAGGGAGCCAAACCCTACTGCTATCATAGCCTAACCCAACCCCCTATGTTCACTTGACAGTGAACCACTCCTCTCTCTCTCTCAAAACAACACACAAACACACTCATACATATATATAGTATACAAATGACATGTGGCTCATAAATATATATATATTATATTATATTTATATATATATATATATATATAATCTTTAGGAAGGCACACTAATAGCCTAGCTAAGGAATAACCTACCCAAACGTATAATCAAAACTGAAAATAAAGCCCAAAATAGCCTATGAGGCATTTCATCAAACACTTAGGGGCTCTCCTCAGATTTCTCCAAGGATGGCACAAAAACCCATGTAAAATGCACAAAAAGGAAGGTTAGAGCCTCACTCACCTCCCCAAGGGTATTCCTAACCAATGTGGGTGTTCCTACAAGGTGTCATGCATGAAGAAGGATCTAAAACTATGGGAATGCTAGGTTTTACTTATTGGGTGGTTGATTTTCCAATGAAACCTCTTATGGAATGCTCTTGTGTCAAGTTAGACACAATTTGCTCCTCCTTGGACACTTCCCCACGAGCTCCTTGGATTTCCAACCTCCTAGCCTTGAAGAATGAAGATTTTGTAGGAGTTTGGGAGAATTTGGGAGAGTTTCAATGGTAGGAATTCATGAAAATAGAAATGGGCTATTCTAGGGTTTTTTGGAGGCTCATTAATGAGGAAGAAGATGACTTAATGTCTTCTAATAATATCCAAGAGAGGGAGTCCTAAAACCCATCTAAAATGTCTAATTTACCCTCTCAAGTCATCATGAACCATCTCCAAATTAAAGGGTCAATGGTGCACTAAGTGTGGGATTAAAATTAGTCTAACCTAGTCTAACATGAGTTAAATCTAGGTAGTTGTGATCATCCTAGGTTGTGGGCTCAAGTGGTCATGTTTAGTCTCATAAGGTTCATAAGTTAAGGTTCAATTAGTAGGCTAAACTAACAATGAATGAAACCTTATCAATAAATGACTTAAATGATCATTCTAGCAATATAATAATGTAAATGACAATAATAGCCTTATCTAGGATAGTGGGGGTGACACAAACACAAGTTTAATATGGACAAGGCACTATGTACTCTAATATACATGTTACTATTTATGAAACATAAAATAACCCAAATTCCTTACCTATATGCTTTGTATACACATATAACCCGATATATTTTTCCAATACATTTACTTATATATATGATACATATGGCCTAGAAATGATACAAAAGCTCCACGACATATCAACACACTTCACCATCCACAAACCCTACTCCAATGTGTCCATGGCCAATGTAGTGCCCCGTCCCTATATCGTGTCCCGTTTTCGTCCACGGGGTACGCGAGAAAGGAACACTGTCGCTGTCGATTCAGTCGGGACCAATAGATCGGGATCGGTTGAATCGGTCAAATGGGAACAATTGAATTAAGATCTTTCTTTCGTTATGGAAAGGCTTCTTCGGAAACAAGTTCCATATTCGGCAGTTTGTGCCTCGAGGATTGGCTTTGCGGCTGAGTCGGAAGAGACATCTCATTGTTCTGTTTTCCTGCTGCACTTTCTTTGGCTTTGGCTTTGGTTTTCGTGAATGTGTTTTCGTGAAAGTTTTTGATGGTTTTCATGGCTTGTGTTTACGAACTTCGCATTCGTATCAAACTCCTTGAATAACACAGTGTTGTAATCAATTTCTTATGCGATTGCAGGTGATCACATAGGCAACGTCTAAGCGTAGCCAACCAATCCCTTGCTTGAAGCAAAGACTAAGGTGAGTCGCTGACCTCCTTCACCTCGACCTCTATTTTAAATCAAGAACTTGGGATAACTGTATCAATTTAGAGTAATTAACTCTAAAAATATAAGTTTCCTACCAAAAAGTGAAAGATTAAGGTTCTAGAAAAGAGATAAGATTATTTCATGATCTGTAAAATGGTTTCGGCGTCAAACTACTATAACGAATGTTGCAACGATAAGGCGGCACACGTTAAAAATTGGCTAAGTCTCAAATATTTTGTAGACCATGCCAGAAAAGTTAATTTTAAACTAAGCACGATCATGGACAACTTGTGCACAAGGTTTTGCTTCCTCGAACGGTAACCCGGGGCCACGGGATCGTTTCCACCTAGGAGGAATGCAAGATAGTTGTGCTGGATGCTAGCAGGGTCATTCGGGACTTTCAGCAGGGCTAGTTACCCGCGCTGAAAGGGACGCCATCTCGACCAGACTATACGTCCAGGTTGGCTTGAATTGCCAGTGACCCGCACTTGCACATAAACTATAAGCCTCGATATAAATCTGACAGGGAAGGACATGGTAAGTTATGCCGCAACGGCAAGCTTGATCGTGGGTAAGAATTATCGTAATGTGCTATTTACCTTTCAAATGCTTGCCTCTTAACATGTTAACATGTAAATGTTTTCCATGAAATATAAAAGAGTAGAATAATTTTATGGGAGGACTGGACTTTTACTTTACGTTAAAAACTCGCTTGTACAAAAAAGCCTAGGGACAAAAACCTAGGTACAGCAATCTAAGTACAATTGTTTATTTTTGATTCTGGGGGGTGACGGTAGAGGCTCGGGAAAGCGATGGCAGCTCTGTCTTACTCCTTGGACAATCGGACGTAGCCTTGGCTCCTATGACGAGATGCTTGGCGTTGACGAAGAAATGCTCTTTTTGCTCTCCTTGTATTGCTCTTCTGGCTTCTCTCTCTGGATTGATCTCTGTGTATTTTCTCTCTGATTATTAGGGGGAAGCCTCCTTTTTTGCAAGGGAATGGCACCTTGCTATTTATAATAGTGGGGGCATCATTAGGATTTGCAATGATTGCCCATTCTCAAAGTGGCGGCGGCCTGGTAAATGATCAATCTGGGCCATTAATCTGGAGCGTAAAGGATCCTGGCCCTTAATGAGGATTATGCCAAATCATGTCAGTAATTAATGTTGATTGCAATAAATTCCCATCATGATGATTTGCTGATGTAGCCAAATCTAAATGAATCAATTTAATTCCTTCTCTTGCCACGTGTCCCAAATTATTAGGATTTGACCCAAAATTTGATTATCTTTAGGACACGTGCCCTGTCATCATTATTGAGCTGCATGAGGAGTGTTCATATTTGGGCCGCATGAAGGTCGTCATGACCGAGCCGCATGAACAATTTTATGACCAAGCCGCATGAATAGTCTCTATACTCGAACCGCATGAAGGTTGTCATGACCGAGCCGCATGAATATGTTCATGACCGAGCCGCATGGGGGTCTTCATGGCCGAGCTATATGAGAGTCTTCATGGCCGAGCCGCATGGGGGACCTTCATGGTTGAACCGCATAGGTTTCTCTGCACTGGCCGCATGAACTCGTCTAGTCTGGCCGCAAAGACTTGCCTCGAAGCTTGGTGGATAGTGCCACGTCTGCGAAGATTTTCTCCAGTTTCCTAGGAAGATAGTGCTCTTGTGTCAGTCATCATGATTACTTTATGTCAGGGTTGTCATCTGTCAGGTCTGTCAGCCGTCAGAGCATTAAATGCGACCGGACGTTGGGCACAGCTGCTTTGAAGGCCACGTGGCCTCTCTCTGTGGGCCACATGGAGTTTACTCGAGTTGCCTATGTGTTTGAGCCGCATGGGACTCCTGAGCCGCATGGGCCCTCCGAGCCGCATAAGGCTCCTTGGCCACATGGATCATTTTTCTTTTCTTTTTCATGCTTCTACAAGACCCCCTTCAAAGTTTTTGATTTGCAAAATTGAAATACTTGTGCAAATCTTTTGTGAATCTTCTGCATATAATGCTCTTGATTTGCTGTCAGATTTTAAGAGCCGCTTTTTGGGCCAGGATCCCAAGAGTCAGGCTATTATTCAGCCGTTTTGCCTCGATAACCGAAGAGTCGGTCATCATATTGTACGCGGATCGAGGCGTTCCTTCCTTTTCTATAAATAGGAACACTTTCATTCTGGGAATCTCCTTTGCTCTCTTCGATCTTTTGCTGTTCTAACTCCTTCCTCTCTCAAGCATCTATGGCTCCCAAGAAGGTTGCTGTGTCGAAGGCTGCGAAGGGCAAGGCGGTCACTTCTGCGGCGATCGAGGCGACGAACGTGGCCACTCCTCCGTCGGCCGCTGCTCACTCTGTTCATTCCGACGTTCATCCACCTATTGTTGGTAAGGGCTTTGCCTTAGAACCCTAACTGCCATGGCTCTGTTGCATAATTTATGCACAAGCCGCATGTACGAGGTTCGTCGATATGACCGCATAAGCACTTCGCCCAGGGGACCGCATGGGCTTGTCATACTCGATCTGAACCACATATATATTTTCGGTTTGGGCCGCATGAGCGTAGTTCACTTTTGAACCGCATAAGCTCATCTACTTGTAGCCGCATCAGCTCATATGAATCTAGATCGCATAAGCGTACTTAACTTGAACCGCATGAGTCTGTCTGTTCAGGGCCGCATGAGTCCGCGTGGACTTTGAATCGCATAGTCTCTGTAGAAGCATGGAATTTCACAACCAGAAAGCCCACGCGCCAGACACTACATGCGCCAGAACTCGGACAGAACACTTCACAGCAAAGTCAATAAGTATAGACATTTGAAGAAGGACTTTTTATTTATATACAAAAGTCTATTACATGTCTAGAAAAGGTTGTACAAAGGAAAATTTCTACAAAGGAAAGATCCTAAGTCTACAGCCAGCGGCTACCATGCGCCTCCAGATAGGCACAGCAGTCACCATGCGCCGCCAGTTAGGCGCAGCAGATACCATGCGCCTCCAACCAGGCGCATCCCACCATCTCTTCAGCAGCTCAGTTATGTGCTGCTCTTCCAGCCAGGCTCACCTGGCCGAGCAGGATAAGGGTGGCAATTAACACCCCATCCAGAGAAAGAGCCTCCAAAGCCAAAGAAAGACGGTCAGGGCACCGCCATTCCGATCTACGGCCCTTCCAGAACAACGGAGACGAGGCCCGAGCATCTCCATCTTTGGATGCAACAGGCACCTTCCGCCTGCCTCAGAAGCCCTCGACTCCGTCTTTTGGATGTAACAGTCACCTTCAAGTGCATCAACGATGACATGGGGTCTCATCTTCACCCTCGGGAACACTTCGTCAACAGAATGCACCCGAGAACCTAAGATCATGATTGGAAGTACGTGAGAGAGTGAGAGGCCAACCTTCTCTTCATGCCACTATTTATAGGTCGGGCAGATCAAACCCATGCGCCAAGTGGATGGCTCTCCGAATTCCGTGCAATGAACTCACATTAAATGGATGAATCGGACGCCTCGACTTCAGCCAAACGGCTATTTAAAGCACTCGAGAAGCGAAACAGCCGCATCATTAAAGACGTGTCAGATGCGCCGGCTGGACAGCGTATCACACCCATTCAAACACCAAAGCGCCTCCCACAGATGCACCCTGTACCGAGCGCATCACAGAGGATGTGCCCCCATACGTCCTCACACGCCTAGTGGAACATCAACCAACGCGCCCACTCAGCTGTCCATCGAATGTCACCAACATTAAATGCTGAACTGACAGAGTTGGCAGCACGCCTCCCCAAGCATGAACGGTTGACAGCTTTTATAGAAAACAAAGTGTCCACAACGTCAGCATCATCATGACTTTACCCCGACGGCTACTGCCACGTGGCCACCCAACCATTCGCATGCGCCTCAAAAGCCATGCGTCTTAGACCCATCACTGATCCCTAAAGACAGAAGAAGAGTCTCCAGTTGAAGCTTTGCATGCGCCTCAAGAGCCATGCGCCCTAGACTGATCTCTGATCCCGAAAGACAGAAGGAAAGTCGCTCGCATGCGCCTCAAAAGCCATGCGCACAGAACGGTTCGTGACTCCTAAAGGTCATGAGCCAAAATCTCATCATGCGCCCAATCCAAGGCACATCCCACTAAATCATCCCCCCATCAGATCTGAAATCTCCGAGCCATGAGTCGACGACACGTGTCCTTTGACTCAACTCATCTAAGATTTCAGCAACAAAAAGATCTTCTTCTTTGCTACGTGCCGGCTCACAACAGCAGTATGAAGAATTCAACCCCTCGAGTAGGGCACATCATCCATGCGCCTCCATCAGCAATCTCCACGTGGCGTCCCCACGTACCGGCGCATCCTACATATGCGCGCATGGGCAGCCAACCTGCCCAGCTATAAATAGAGGGATCATTTCCTTCTTACAGACACACACACAGGGACAACGCACAAAATCTACAGAGAATCACCAGAGAGACAGGGACAGACACTCAACGTCTTCCTCCTCTCGGCAAGCTCCAGCACCCAGAGCAATCTACAACTTCAGAGAACCGATAACCGTCGTCAGCCCGTCAACGGAGTCAACGCATTACCACTCGCTCCATTGGCACTAAGGACCCAGATTAAACAAAAGTGTACTCCTAGGACTACATCTAAGTCCTATATTGTAACACTGTTCTGTTTGTGTTAAAGTTTTTAATCAAACAATTTTAATGGCAAACAAGCTGGCGACTCTGCTGGGGACCTCTTTCTCTTCCTCCGAGAAAGTCGTGTCACAGGCCGACGACGTGAAGGTGGGCTCCTTCCACAAGACGCTGGTCGTGCGCCTCAATCAACAGACGTACGAAGAGTTCATTTCTTAAGGAAGTGCGAGTCCTTCGAAGCGGCTGCCGAAGTCGAAGAAGACCCGCCGTGTCTGGGTGTGCAAGGTCGACGCCTCGGGCACCACCACTGAAGGGAATGCGCCAATCCAGCCCTCCCTTCCTGCTGACGTTCTCAGCAACCAAGGTGCACCCGCTGATGCAGCACATCTCTCGGGGAAGCGTACGGTTGACCACGTTCCCTAGCCATCTCCCTCTCAGGCGAGGAAGATGCGTTGACGGAGCAGGGGCGTAGCCAATGTCCCGCGCATCACCTCTGATGCGCCACAAAAAGTCTCTGTCTTTGACAGACTCACTCGCTATAATGGCGAGAAGAATTTGGATGCTGAGTACTATGCGCCCCAGCGGGCTAGTACAAAGAAATCCAAGGCGGCACGGGCCATGCACCACAAACGTGCTATGCCAGCAGCAGGCCAGAGGCACGCGCTCACAATCACGCACGCTGCCGATGGCAAGCTGTACAAGGTCGAATCAGGTGCCTCTGCACCAAAACGAGTCGACCTTCAAAGTCCTCATCTCACTTGGGCGCATCTACTGCGTGCACAACCAAGTCGAGTGAGGCAAATTCAGTGGTCTTGAACTCCCGCGCCTCCTCTGGTTGTGCGTTTGAGGTCCGTTCAAGCCACTTCAAATGTTGTGGTTCCCCCACTACTGATCGTGATGCCTGCTTGGTATTAGATCAGGGGGCGCAGCACTCACCTGACCACCCTGGCATTTGGCCTTGCCATGCACCTGAAGGGGGTGTGAAGGTAGCACTCTCCTCCAACGACCTGCGTAACATGATCACTCACAAGCGTCGGTCAGGAGAGTCGACCAACAGGCACGATGCGCCTCTCACGGGGCATACTTGTGCGGTGGTCACCATCAACTGCTGTTGCAAGGTAGCAGTACCACCAAGGCAGTCAGTCTTCCAGCGGCTGCAATCATCGACACCCCTCCGACATCGCCTCGGGATGAAGGTGTCAACAGAAGAGGAGCCAAGGGTTGCTTCATGCAACGTGACCTCCAACTCCTCGTCAGTCCGGAAGACGGCTGGCAATTCCTCATCTTCATCCAAAAGCCAGCCAAGGAAAACCAAGGCAGCTGTCTCGACCTTTGGGGTGTTCGAAGGCACTCGGTCAAGGAAGAAGTTCTTGGAGGAAGCTGGAGGTAGTCAGACCCTTGTTGAGCCTCCTTCCGAAGACGAAGATGTCTAAAGCACAGCTGCGGCGGATCTTCGTCCTCAAGGCGAAGTCAGCCTCCCAAAAGCCCCTCAAAACGAGGATGTCCCCCAGGACACGGCTGGGGGTAGAGACGAAGAGGCCCTTCAAGACGGAGCTGAGGGCAATCAGGCCCATGCAGATGTGCCCGTCGAGAATGACCTCCAGAATGTGGCTAGGGGTGGCCAAGGTGGAACACCAGGAGAGGTGACTCCCCCACATGAAAGTAAGGCCGAGAGCGAAGCCTCAACCAATCCATCCACTCCCGGCCGTGTCAGGACAGTATACGTGACTGGGGGTGATTCCGAGTCTGATGCGCCGCCGCAGGACATTGTCCAGCGCATAGACTCATTAGAGGGAGGACTCAAAACCCTCTCTGCCTCTATGCAAGCACTGACTCAAGCAGTGTTTGATATACGGTCGGCCTTGACCAGAATACCTTCAACCGGTCCCGACCCAGGAGCTAATAGGGAGTCAGAGTGTACCCCTTCAACGGGCACCCTCAGACACAGAAGCACCCCGGACGTCGGAGCCCTCAAACGCTCCACTCCAGATAGTACCACCTTCCCCGACTCCTAGCTCCACGGAGGATGTGGTCGAAATGATCAAGGACTTGCGGGAGCGCTTCGAGTCCAAAAACAGGCAAGAAGAGCGCCAGAAGATAGGCATTTCCCAGTCTTATCCCCTCGAGTGGAACAAGGTGGTTTATCCTCCAAAATATAAACCACAAACACTCACGCCGTACGACGGGAAGGACTCTCCGCGTCGATACCTGACATATTTCCAGTCACAGATGGGGCATCTTCCAAAGGAGGACGCGCTCCTCACCAGCATCTTTGTTGTGGCTCTAAAAGGGGTGGCGTATGACTGGTACTGCAGCCTCCCTGACAATTCTATATCGTCCTTCGACAACTTGACGCACCTCTTCCTCGATCGCTTCTACGACGGCGGGAAGGACATGACGATGGCATCTCTCATAGAGATACGCCAGAAGGAGAAAGAAACGGTTCGGGTGTTCATCGAACGCTTCCGACAGGCCTGCTTCAGGCTACCTCCAGGCATGCCAGAACATGTGCTCCTCTCCTCTTGCAGCATGAACATGCTGCCTGCAGTGAAGCTCTGGCTCAACTCTACTCCCCCTCCCGACTGGAGCTCCCTGATCATCGAAGCTGAAGCCGCAGAAAAGAAGGCGGCCAATGCACGTCTTCTGGGTGTCAGCTTCCCCGCCTTTGATGATAAGGGGAAAAGGTCTGCAGCCAACAACTCCGAACGAGAAGCAAAGGGGAAACATGCATTGACGGTTAATGCCTCGGAAGGCACATCTGCGCCTACTCAGAAGCCTCCACTGGCACCGAGACCCAAGGAGGTGTATTCATTCAATGACGAAGACACCCTGCAACTCTTTGAAATACTGAAGCAGGGTGACAAGATCAAGCTCCCGGACCCAAAGCGGCCCGATGAAGTCGAGAAAGTGGACAACCCGAGGTACTGTCACTACCATCGGTTTGTCGGACACCCGACCAAGGACTGCTACGTCCTCAAGAATTATATCCAGCGCATGATCAATGCCGATATAATCTCCGTCGACTATGAAGAGAAGACGGTGTCAGCCAATGTGGTGTCACTTCAGTTCGGTACCTTGCCGTCGACCACCACACAAGATGGCGTCGTCCCCATCCCTAAGGCGACAATGGAGGTGGTGAACTTGCCACCTACCCGTGACAATGCGAGTGGACTCATCCCACTCACCACATCTCGAGGAGAGGTCCTCTGGGTTCACCCGACCTCGTCTCCGAAGTGACTCAACCGGAGGTACGCTCTACCTCCAAATCAATAGGCAGGAAGATCAAGTCTTGCCGCACGGTCTCTTCTTCAACGGAAGAGGCACTTCCAGTACAGACGCGTGCACAACAGAACGCTCAGCCCAGCGAAGCTGCTGCCGAGGTGGTGCCTCCTGGCACCATCCCTGAGGAGGGCCCGCCTAAACCCTCAGCAGCCAATAAGCAGAAGCAGGTGGAGGTTCGTTTCGACAGACCTCTACGGAAGGAGAATGCTTCGGGGCTAGCCAAGCCCCACAACTTTGACATACTGGCACAACTAGCCAGTACTCCTGCACGCCTGTCTTTGTTTAAGCTCCTGCGTCTTTCCAAAGACTCCCGAGAAGCTCTCTGCGAAGCTCTGAAGGACGCTGAATCCTTTCTCAGTCAGGTCAAGCAGCCTGAAGACCTCCCAACTACTTGTGCGCACTGTCATTGTGCGGATAAAGTTATCCCAAACATAACTTTCATCCAACAAGACATGCTGCTCAAGCACCACCGACATAACCGACCGTTGTATTATACAGGGTACATCGGTTCAGTCAAGGTGAGCCGGATTCAGATCGATCCGGGGTCTTCCCTCAGTATCATCCCGAAGGCGCTGCTATCAAAACTGGGGATCCCAATGCATCGGCTGGCGCCCTCCAACATAACTATCAGTGGCTTCAACGCTAGCAAAAGCGAGCCACTGGGCAAGATCCGACTGAAGTGTCACATCGACAACCTCAAAACTGAGGTGACCTGTTATGTGGTGGATGCCGAGGTCAACTACAACATCCTGCTCGGCCGACCATGGCTACATGAGTACATGGTGGTGCCTTCCACGCTCCACCAATGCATGAAATATGTATCCACCAACGGCGTTATCCGGACGGAGTTCGCAAACATCGATCCTTTCAAAGGGATTGAAGCCTACTTCACCGATTCTGACTTGTACAAGCCACTTGACGAGGAGGAAGCCAACGATGCTGATGATGAGGCAGAGACGGCAACTGAGCCGGACACGGAGCCTGAGATGATTCCAGACGCCCCTTTGAAGATCCGACTGAAGGGCAAACCACCCCAGAAGGTGCCTCCAATGAGCATCAAACTATTAGGGAAAGCACCGACTCCTGAGGCTCCCCTGAAAATACGCCTCAAGGGAAAGCCGCCTCAAACATCGGCTCCCCTGGTGGCAAAATTACAGGGGAAGGCACCAATCACTGGAGGCGCAGCTGAGGCACCACTGAAGGTGCGTCTCAAGGGCAAGCCCCCGCAGTCATCCAAGACGCCAGAGAGGGCTCACATAACCCTCTCGGACCCCAAAATCAAAGCTGTGGTGGACTCTCCTGATCCAGCCCTAGTGCTTACAGATGAGGAGCTTGGCGAATATATCTCTGCTGATGTAGATGCACCCTCCTTAGACAATATAATCCCACGGGATAAAATCTCGTACTTCATCAATAATAGAGTGTCTTTTAATTATTCTTGTCTTCCACATTGGAATGCCATGTATACATTAGATAACGCTCTACGGTCGTTGCAAACACAAATAACGACCGTCCATAATGTAAATCGAGTAGTCCCATCTCAAAGAGTCTGCTACATAGTCCCTCCACGAAGTCGAGACGAAGGACCCATCATCCTTGGTGAAGGCAAGCATCGTCAAGACCTTCCGCCGCTCGAGCAAGAACCAGATGCCGACAGAATACAACTTTATCGGTACACGGATAAGGCAAAGTACCTCATCCAAAAGATGGGCTATGACCTAAAAAGCGACAAAGGCCTAAACTACGGCAAAGGTCGACGTCTCCCTCTCCGGCTTCCAACACCCAAAGGAAAGCCGCAGGACTACTACAATAAAACTCGACGGGGGGTAGGCTATGTCACGCCGCCATCAACTCCAGAGAGTTCAGACGCAGAAGATGTAGAACATTCCCACTCGTCCGAAGCATCGACTTGGGATTTCGATACCAGTATCGGATCAGTCTTCAGGAAGGTGCTGTCAGCTAACATGACATCAGCACAACCTCAAAAAGGTGAAGGCAAAGACCAAGCGCCGGAACCCTTCGAAGAAGAACCCTGGGCTCAACGCCTAGGAGAACAATGGGAGTCTCGTTTTGAGTTACGTGAACCTCCCACCGAAGACGAAGTCGAGCAGATCGACCTTGGGGACGGATCTTCTTCCAAACCCATCTTCATCAGCAAAAGCCTAGAAGGAGAAGACCGAGAGTCTCTAATCCAGCTGGCTAAAGGGTATATCGACGTCTTTGCCTTGAGCTATGAAGATATGTCGGGACTCGATCCACAGATCGTAATACATAGGTTGAACATCTTACCTGATGCCAAACCTATCAAACAACAACAGCGACGTTTCCGTCCGGATATCATGAATGCCATCGATCAGGAGGTGGACAAACTCTTGACCAGCGACTTCATCCATGAGGAACAGCACTCAGATTGGGTAGCCAACGTCGTACCTGTCACCAAGAAGAATGGGAAGATACGAGTCTGTATCGACTTCAGAGACCTTAACTCTGCTTGCCCGAAGGACGAATTCTCGCTTCCAATCGCCGATGTGATGATCGACAACACATGTGGCTTTGAACGCATGTCCTTCATGGACGGGTATTCAGGCTACAATCAAATCAAGATGTTCCCCGATGACGCAAAACACACGTCATTCAGGACTCCGAAGGGTGTTTTCTGCTACACAGTGATGCCTTTCGGCTTGAAGAACGTCGGTGCAACATACCAACGAGCTATGAGCACCATCTTCCGTCAACATCTTCGCAAGATAGTCGAATGTTATGTTGACGACATCGCAGTCAAGAGCTGCCTCAAAGGAGATCACCTACAGGATCTGAAGACAGTCTTCGATCTCATGCGGGCACATCAACTCAAAATAAACCCCGCTAAATCCTTCCTGGGGGTTTCTAGCGGCAAATTCTTGGGCTTTGTCATCACGGCGAAAGGCATTCATGTTGATCCTGAGAAAACCAAAGCCATCCTCAACATGGACCCTCCGAAGAATCTTCGAGAACTTCGGGGCTTACAGGGACGTCTGGCATACATCCGGAGGTTCATAGCAAACCTCTCCGGTAAATGTCAACCCTTTACTCAGCTCATAAAGAATGGAGTCTCTTATGTCTGGACAGAGGAGTGCCAAAAGGCTTTCGACGACATCAAAGCCTACTTGACGAGCCCACCAGTCCTGGTGGCACCTGTCGCCGGCAAACCATTTCTCCTCTACGTCCGTGCCATGGATCATTCCCTTGGCGCTCTGCTGGCTCAAAACAGCGATACAGGCTATGAGCAAGCAATCTACTACCTCAGTCGAACGCTCATCGGGGCCGAACACCGGTACAACCCCGTTGAAAAGGAGTGCTTGGCTTTGGTGTTTGCCATCCAGAAGACTCGTCATTATGTCTCGGGCCAGACAATTCATGTCATTTCCCGAGTCAATCCGCTCAGAGTCCTCATGACGAAGTCAGGTTCATTGAACTCCCGGCTAGCCACATGGGCGATCTTGCTAACACCGTATAATATGGTGTTTGTCCCACAAAAAGATGTTAAAGGTCAAGCTCTGGCTGACTTCTTAGCAGCACACCCCATCCCAGAATCCTCAAAACTCTATGAAGACATCCCGGATGAGGTCCAAGAATCCAACGTCACCGAAGGAAGCTTCGTTTGGCGGATGTTTTTCGATGGCGCTTCAAGAACAGGCCCCAAAGGCCAAATCATCGCAGGAGTGGGGGTAGTCTTAGTCTCCCCCGATCAGTTGGTCATCCAGCGTGCTTACTCCCTTTTGAAGCCGTGCTCCAACAATGTTGCCGAGTATAATGCACTCATCATAGGACTCCAGCGCGCACAACAGTTGGGGGTGGACCATTTGGAAGCCTACGGTGACTCAAAACTCGTCATAAACCAGATTCGGGGGCAGTACGAGGTTCGCCATGAAGATCTGATCCTTTACCATGAAGTTGCATTGAACATCATTTCAACCTTCACCGGGTTCTTCATCGAACACGTACCTCGTCTACAAAACTTGGAGGTTGACGCTCTGGCTGGCCTCGCAGCCTCATTGGCAGCGCCCTTTGGGACTCAACACTATGTCACGGTAACTGGCCGAGACTTGGTTTGTCCTAGAAATAACCTATGCTTGCGAGTGGCTCACGCCATGCCGACGAACACTGGTGTTAATGTCCGAGACTGAAGGTTCCCGTTCATCGACTTCGCTGTCTACGGAATCCTTCCAGAGGACCCGAAGGAAGCCGTCTCAGTCAGGAGACGCTCTCTTCGATTCTACTACGATATAGCTACCAAAATGCTGTACCGACGCTCCTTCGATGGGCTCCTCCTTCGATGCTTGTCCAACGAAGAAGCAGCCAAAGCTCTTCAAGAAGCTCATGACGGAACTTGCGGAGCTCATCAACCTGGTCCTAAGTTGCAGGATCGACTGCGACGTATGGGCTACTACTGGCCAACCATGGCCGCCGACGCTGTTGAATATGCTAAAAAGTGTCATGCATGCCAACTTCATACAGACTTCATACATACACCGTCTGAACCACTACATCCTACAGTCGCCTCCTAGCCCTTTGAAGCCTGGGGCATGGACATTGTGGGACCAATTACCCCTCCTTCATTAAGAGGACACCGCTTCATCCTGGCCATCACCGATTACTTCTCCAAATAGGCAGAAGCAGTCCCACTGGCGGAAGTGAAGAGCTCCAGGGTGGTCAGCTTTATCAAACACCATGTTATTTACCGTTTCGGAGTACCCCGGCGGATCATTCATGACAATGGTCCTCAGTTTATCAGCCATATTTTTAGCAGGTTCTGTGACGTATTCAAAATGTGGCATCCACCGCCTACAATCCGGCTACAAACGGGTTAGCAGAAGTATTCAACAAAACTATCGTTAGGTTGCTCAAAAAGGTCGTGGCATCTAATAAACGCGACTGGGACGAAAAGTTTGGCGAATGTCTTTGGGCCTACCGTACGACGGTACGGACCCCAACAGACAACATACCATTCTCCCTGGTCTACGGGAGCGAAGCGGTACTGCCTCTCGAGATCCAGATACCCTCACTCCGCGTAGCAATAACAAACAAACTCACATAAGAAGACAATCAACGTCGTCGTCTGCGGGAACTGGAGGCACTCGATGAGAAGCGTCTCCTGGCTCAATAACGCATCGAACTCTACCAAGCCCGTATATCACAGGCTTTCAACAAGAAGGTCAAACAGAGGACTTTCCAAGTTGGCGACCTGGTTTTAGCAGTCAGAAGGCCAATGGTGCTAACTCACAAGACACCAGGAAAGTTCGAGCCCAAGTGGGAAGGACCTTTCATCATTGAGAGGTATACTCAAACGGTGCTTACCGCCTCGCCAAACCCAATGGAGACTTGTTCATGATGTCCATCAACGACAAGTTCCTAAAGAAGTACTATTCTTGACATCCTTCAGACATGTACTTCCCCAAAGGGGATCTGTGGGCCCAATCATCGGGGCTCACACACAATCTCCTTCCACAAACTCATACGCTTCTGGAACCCAGCTGTTCCGTGGCATCCTTCAGTAGAAAGACAACCACGTCCACATCACCTCTGAGTTGTTCCTCTACACCCTACAAAGCAGAATCTTACACTACGTAAGCCGACGCTATCCTTCATGTTTACCACGTCCACATTACCTCTGAGTAAACATCTCGTACAAACAACCCCTGCGTTGTCGTACATTGATCGCAGAACTTCCACGTCCATATCACCTCTGAGTTGTTCAGCGTATCCCCCAGGATCATTCCTACCACGTCCATAATACCTCTGAGTAGGAAGATTCTATTATTTTGAACCTAATGATCGCCATGTCCACATCACCTCTGAGCAAACATGTTGGTTCCTTCAAACTCATTATCTGTACCTAAAAACCAAGGTGCGCAAAAGATAATAGGTCCACACAAATCATCAAGTTCATAATAACAAAAATGAACACATCACAAAAAAAGGTTGTGTACTTCTTTATTTTCTAAAAAAAAGAGAGAGTACAGAACTACACTATCCCCTAGCAAGGGTTGCAAAAGAACTTAAAAAAGGAGAAGCTACAGTCCCTGAACCTCTCCAGGGTGGACTGAGAGCTCTCTGACTCGACGTCTTAAGTCGGCTGTACGGGTCTCCACAGTCGCCAGGACTCGACGCCAGAATTTCGACCATATGGTCGTGGCCTTGGTGAACGCGGATCAGCTCGATACAGGGCATTGCCAGAGTTCTTGCCGTCACAAATCTCCCGTTGGCATCTATCACCGCAGATACACCCCTCTGCAGCATTTTGTACACCCCCTCGACGAGGAATTTCACATATTCGTCTGCGTCCGTCAGTAACTGTGGCGTCATAGCAGGAGTTGGAGGAGCTACTACAGTTAGCGGACCGGAAGAAGATCCACCAACCTCAATCTGCGAGGCTTGAACCTCGGCACCAATAGGCTCTTCATCAACAGGGGCTGGACTGCTAGCCCGAGGAGCCGAAGGAACAGAGGAAGTCGGCACAGGCGTCGAAATAGTTTCCCAAGTAGAAGGAGTAACAGAGGGTTCCACACCCTTGCCCTTCTCAAGCCCGGAGGAACCACTGACGTTAACGGCCACTTCTTCAGCCCCCAACGTTCTATTAACAGCCAATACCTTCCCTGGCAGAATAGGGAGATCAACACTTGTCTCTTGACCCGCCTCAGCAGTCGGGATCGACAGACGGGTCTCGTCATCAAATTCCTCTACAGGGACAGGATCTGTCGCCACCTCCTGATCGGTAGCCACCTCAACTACTGAGGCTATGGTAGGACTCGACAATGATACCGCAGATCCCTCCTCATCAAGACAAGAAGGGGAATCAACCCTCTCCTCTGTTCCAACCATACCTGTTGCCCCCGTAACAGGTTCTTGTAATTCTGTTGGACCCTCGACATCCAAGGCCGACGCTGTGGCCTTCATCTTCTCGGAAGCTGCTGCATCCTCAGCTTCCCTTCTGACATAATTCGGGGATGCTGGAATCTCTACAACAACATCCTCAGGATTCTCCTCCATGGGAGACATCATAGTTGGCAGAATACGCACTTCAGACGAGCCCGCCATCTCCTTTGGCCTGCTCCCACCAGATTTTGGAGTGCGGGGCTTTCTTTTCAGCGGCTCCTATAAAAAAGGGAGAAGCAGTGATTACATAAGAAGCTGAACTTGAAACCAGACCTTACGGGACACCTTACCTCTGTAGATGCTGAGTCCGAGGACACCGTCGGTGACGATGCCTTCTTCTGCTTCTTCGATGTAGGAGAGTCGACCTTTGTATCTGCACGCCTTTTCGTTTGATCGGCCGAGGGTTTTGCCTGACCCCCGGTAGATATGGCGGGAGCGCCTCGATAACCCGACTCGGGCGGACGGTACGATCGAGCCTTCGCCAAAGTGTCTGCACCCGCCGCTAAATAGGTGCCTACAATAAAACTGGTCTCCCTATCATATCCGGCGGGCGCGGCAGCCATAGCACAGTAAAATCTGGCGGCTGAGTAAAGAATCGACGGACGCGGATTCTGGACAGGGAGCGTAAAGCGGGCTCCAGTACATCCGGCATTATAGTAATGCCAAGCTCGTGCACCATCCAGCAAACTTCCAGCGTACCCCAAGGTGATACTGGGATTATCCAATATCAATTGAGCGTACCCAAATTGCCTCGTAAAGCGGCTCGGCAAATACGGTTCCAGGTAACACTGGTTCCTGTTCCGATATACCAAATGGGACGGCCGGATACTTTGCAACCAGCGAAATCCCCATGGAGACAGAGTAGTGGCATCTTCACCCGAGTCCATCAGATCTTCGTTGGCCTCAAAATCGGAAAAGACAGGACCAACTTTGGCGATCTTTCATCCCTGAAGATGGGATAAAACTTTCCTGCAAACAGGAACAGCAGTGTGCGACCAGTTCCTCCGGTGGAAACGCCGGAGGAATGCATCTTCGGACCTGTGGTCTTCCTCCGAACCCGGGCTCATCACATTGGGATGGTGTAAAATTAACCACCCCATCAAATAATGAAACGGCAGTTCGGCACGCGGGAAGTTGTTATTTTTGCCTCGCTCATGAACGACATCTCCCGTAAACTCTCGTAGACCCCGCAGCAGGTTACACACCATTGCGGGGAGTAAAGCTAAAGGACGGCCGAAGGCCAACTTCACAGCCGGCAGAATTAAGTTCCGAGTCACCCTCTCTACAGAGCCAGACCCGCCTGAGAAGACATGGTCCCGGAGCCAAACCATAAGGTACGCGACTAGTACTGCTTTTGGCGACATCCGATAGGTGAGATGCCAAAAACAGCTATAACAGCGTTCATCCGGCTGCTGGTCCTCGTTCTTCCAGGGATTCTTCTCGCCTAACCTGCTCATTTCGGAAAGTACCTCGTTACGAGAAAGTGCCGACGGAGTAGAAAAATGGAAAGGATCCTCTTTGTCCTGCCTAAAGATGTGATCTCTCCAAGCAGTCACATGAGGCTGTGTCCCGCCCCTATCCTTCTTCTGCATATAGTAGTGGTGACTCGCTACTTCTTTAAAGACAGCCATCATCTCATCAGCTTTGTCCCCCAAGACCTGGGATTCTTCATTGGTCGGGAAGTACTCTTCGTAAGGTTCCGATCCCCAGGGGAGTTTTGATACCTCGTACATCTCATAAAGCGCGAGCCCCAGCTCCCCTACTGGAGTGAAGAAGGATCCAGTATGGGTATCAAACATCTCCAAAAGCGCAAGGAACATATGCCGGTTAATTTCTACACCTGCCTGAGTGGCACGGATCGCGGTGGTCAGCCCAATCTCTTGGAGCTCAGTCTGAAACCGCAACAAGATCCAGTGTGTCAGTCTGTCCCATTTTGAAACATAATGACACCAACCCTCTACCCGAAACTCTCCCTTGGGGTATGATTGTTCCATCAACAACATGCAACGAGCAAAAGTCGAGGCACCCAAGGCAAAAATATTGACGGGAACATCTCTATAAATACTCCCAGGATGAAGAGTCCGCCAGGTGAAAGAGGTACCAGCTCGCGAGGCGGCCAGAGTATCCTTCTGATCAGAAGAAGAATCAATTCGGATGATGCCTGCTACCGCTCCCTCCTGAGATGGAGTAATATCCCAGGACATTCTCCTCTTAGAAGCAAGACGACAGAAAGCTAACAAAGGCCACTGACGTTCGAGCTGCCTGACGGTCATATGCACACCCCTGGCTGTAAAGAACCAGTCTTCTTTGACCTTCAGCACCTTGGCTTCAGTAGAAGAAAGGCGGTCTCCGAACATGAATTCAGGCTTTAAGAAGGTCACTTTATCGGAAGTAGCAGATTTCAGAACACCACGTTCCATCATTCGTTTGTGGAACCCATGATGTTGTTCCCGAATTTGAACCATTCTTTTGGGATGCTGATCCAGCACAATAGCCACTTGAGCAGGGTTTATCACCTCTTGATCATAATCTACTCCCATCTGGCAGAGCGCAGCGTCCAGGAGCACTTCGTTCAAGAGTGGGATAGTCATCGATACTGACAAAAATGCAAAGATATTAAAGACGACGCAAAGATCAGAGCTTCATTCTCGTCAAAAGCGCGTATCAAGCGCATCTGAAAAAGAAGCCTCGGTGCATCATCAGGGTCTAAACCCATGCACGTCAGCGGTAGAGCCTCGGCGCATCATCAGGGTCTAAACCCATGCGCGTAAGCGGTAGAGCCTCGGTGCATCATCAGGGTCTAAACCCATGCGCGTCAGCGATAGAGCCTCGACGCATCATCAGGGTCTAAACCCATGTGCGTCAGCGGTAGAGCCTTGGCGTATCATCAGGGTCTAAACCCATGCGCGTCAGCGGTAGAGCCTCGGCGCATTATCTGGGTCTAAACCCATGCGCGTCAGCGACAGAGCCTCGGCGCATCATTAGGGTACAAAACCCATGCACGTCAGCAACTAAAACCACGGTACATGATAAAGGCCTGAGCCTATGTACGTCAGCGGGAAAGATCTCAATACATTATCAGGACTCAAAGTCCACATACGTTGGCAAATAAGACTGATAGAAGACAATAAAGCTCACCGACTACCGCCGGCCGAACTTCGACAGGCAGGCGAGGAACGTCACTCACGATAGCCTCTACAGGCTCCTTGTCTTTCCCCTTTCCCTTGCCACCGCCGCGAGGAGTCTTGGGAGCCATTCTCTCAAAGAGGAAGAAATTAGGGTTTTGAAGAAGAACTCTAAAGGAGGCAAAGGCACAGAGCAGAAGAACTCTCTCTATCTCCATCCCTCACCTATTTATAAGCCGTAGTCGCACGCGTGAACCAATGACGAGTGATCTCAGCCGTCGCCTCGGGTTCTGTGAAGAGATAACAGCAAATACAACCAAAAGGTCATCATTAATCTTTTCGGTTACCAAGGCATCATCATATGCATTAACTGAGAGAAACATGCGCCCTGATCGCCATACTTCTTATTCAAAGTATTCCAAAACTTATTCAAAAGTTTTGAAAACTTTGAAGGGGGTCTTGTAGAAGCATAGAATTTCACAACCAGAAAGCCCATGCGTCAGACACTACATGCGCCAGAACTCGGACAGAACACTTCACAGCAAAGTCAATAAGTATAGACATTTGAAGAAGGACTTTTTATTTATATAAAAAAGTCTATTACATGTCTAGAAAAGATTGTACAAAGGAGAATTTCTACAAAGGAAAGATCCTAAGTCTACAGCCAGCGGCTACCATGCGCCTCCAGATAGGCGCAGCAGTCACCATGTGCCGCCAGTTAGGCGCAGCAGATACCATGCGCCTCCAACCAGGCGCATCCTACCATCTCTTCAGCAGCTCAGTTATGTGCTGCTCTTCCAGCCAGGCTCACCTGGCCGAACAGGATGAGGGTGGCAATTAACACCCCATCCAGAGAAAGAGCCTCCAAAGCTAAAGAAAGGCGGTCAGGGCACCGCCATTCCGATCTACGGCCCTTCCAGAACAACGGAGACGAGGCCCGAGCATCCCCATCTTTGGATGCAACAGGTACCTTCTGCCTGCCTTAGAAGCCCTCGACTCCGTCTTTTGGATGTAACAGTCACCTTCAAGTGCATCAACGACGACATGGCGTCTCATCTTCACCCTCGGGAACACTTCGTCAACAAAATGCACCCGAGAACCCAAGATCATGATTGGAAGTACGTGAGAGAGTGAGAGGCCAACCTTCTCTCCATGCCACTATTTATAGGCCGGGCAGATCAAACCCATGCGCCAAGTGGATGGCTCTCCGAATTTCGTGCAATGAACTCACATTAAATGGATGAACCGGACGCCTCGACTTCAGCCAAACGGCTATTTAAAGCACTCGAGAAGCGAAACAGCCGCATCATTAAAGACGTGTCGGATGCGTCGGCTGGACAGCGCATCACACCCCTTCAAACACCAAAGCGCCTCCCACAGATGCGCCCTGTACCGAGCGCATCACAGAGGATGCACCCCCATATGTCCCCATACGCCTAGTGGAACATCAACCAATGCGCCCACTCAGTTGTCCATCGAATGTCACCAACATTAAATGCTGAACTGACAGAGTTAGCAGCACGCCTCCCCAAGCCTGAACGGTTGACAGCTTTTGTAGAAAATGAAGCGTCCACAACGTCAGCATCATCATGACTTTATTCCGACGGCTACTGCTACGTGGCCACCCAACCATTCGTATACGCCTCAAAAGCCATGCGCCTTAGACCCTTCATTGATCCCTAAAGACAGAAAAAGAGCCTCCAGTTGAAGCTTTGTATGTGCCTCAAGAGCTATGCGCCCCAGACTGATCTCTGATCCCGAAAGAACGGTTCGTGAATCCTAAAGGTCACGAGCCAAAATCTCATCATGTGCCCAATCCAAGGCGCATCCCACTAAATCATCCCCCCATCAGATCCGAAATCTCCGAGCCATGAGTCGACGACACGTGTCCTTTGACTCAACTCATCCAAGATTTTAGCAACAGAAAGATCTTCTCCTTTGCTACGTGCCGGCTCACAACAGCAGTATGAAGAATTCAACCCCTCGAGTAGGGCGCATCATCTATGCGCCTCCATCAGCAATCTCCACGTGGCGTCCCCACGTACCGGCGCATCCTACATATGCGCGCATGAGCAGCCAACCAGTCCAGCTATAAATAGAGGGATCATTTTTTTCTTACAGACACACACACAGGGACAATGCACAAAATCCATAGAGAATCACCAGAGAGACAGGGACAGACACTCAACGTCTTCCTCCTCTCGGCAAGCTCCAGCACCCAGAGCAATCTACACCTTCAGAGAACCGATAACCGTCGTCAGCCCGTCAACGGAGTCAACGCATTACCACTCGCTCCATTGGCACTAAGGACCCAGATTAAACAAAAGTGTACTCCTAGGACTACATCTAAGTCCTATATTGTAACACTATTCTGTTTGTGTTAAAGTTTTCAATCAAACAATTTTAATGGCAAACAGTCTCATCTGAATCCGAGCCGTATCAGCGCCTAGGTTCGTCTGTTGAGTCCATGTGAACCTTGAATCGCATAGGCCCTTCTGAACCCAAACCACAGAAGCTTCATAAGCTCATCTGAACTTGATTTGTATGGACTCGTCTGACTCGGAGCCGCATAAGGCTATGATGAACAGAACCGTCTGGACTCATCTGGTTCTGAGTCGCATAAGGCTGTAACGACCCGAGCTGCATAGGCTTAAATAATCTTTCAAATGCTTCTTGTTTTGACTATCTTCTAATCCTATTTCCTTCATCTATCTTCAGTGAATCTGGCAGTAAATCCTGCGGGGGAACTCCTAGTGGGCTCGAATCAACTTGCTATGGATGTGCGACGGGACAATTTAGTTCGTCAAGTGTCAGAGCAGCTTCTCGTTAATGAGCCTTTGGAGCGACTGAATGTTATCAGGGTTCAATCTTTCCAATTCCTTAGTGACATGATGAGCTACGGGAAGCTAAATAGAAAGCATCTGAGGCCGGTCTTCCTCTTTGGGGATACGTTGATCATAAAAAAACTCCCGAGTGCTGGATATTTCTGAGAGTTGTGATTTTAATTTGGACGAGATGCCAATTCATATCCCCATTATGAAGCATTATTTTCCTTTTGCGTGGTTCAACATGATCTTTTTGGACAGGCAGATGACAGACCCCCTCACTCTAACCAGACCAGGGATGTTCGTTGGTAACATCCGTTACAATAAAACTACTGGGTCAGTACGCGCAATCACGGATCCGGCCAGTCGATCTGTGATGGGGTTAGTTTCGGGTACCTTCATCAACACACCCGGTCCTAATTTCTCATTTTCTCAGGCTGATACATTCCTGAGCCAGCTTGCTCGAAAAGGGTCCTATCCTGTTGGCAGGTTGGCACTACCGAGCTGGTTAAACCCCATTCCCTCATGGGCTAACCTGACCTCATGGATTCTGCAGAAATATGAGGTGTTTTTGCGAGAAGTCAATCTTTATGATGCTATCCGGGGTACCAGCCACGGGCTGCCCATTAATAAGCCATTGTTCATGGCCCTTCTGGAGATGTATAACCATCGGACAGGAACTTTCTTCACACCTGTAGGGGAGTTGGGGCTCGCTCTCTGTGAGATGTATACTGTCTCCAAGCTTTCTTGGGGAGACGAGCCCTTCGAAGTGTACACTCCAACGAACGAGGAGTTCCAGGATCTAGATCGACGATTCCCAGGCTTCGTCGCTGTATACCGAGAACTGTTATGTCACCATAGTACCTGTCACCAAACAGCTATCAAGAAAGATGGTAGCTCGGAAGGGGATGCTCCCCATACCACCTTTTGGGTCTCCTATCTTTGTAAATTCAGTGCTGCCGGCCGAGTTATTTCCCGAGATCGTCAAACTCCTAGGGAAGTAGAAGGCTTGGTGTCGACTGCTAAGAGGTTGAAGTCTAAGGGTGACAAGTTTGGGAGCCAGATTGACTCCTTCAGCTATTTTTATTATGGTACTCGGCGACTGTCAGAGAAGGCACTCTTGGCAGGGTTTTTAATGGTGTGGCTGCACAATTATGTGGTCTCAGGAGGGGCAGGTTCCATCGAGAGGATTAGCCATCACTTTATTCTTTTCGTTGTGAAGTTGGCCTTTGGGGTGAGGCTGGCTCTTCTTTCCGCTATGGTGTGCAGCATTCATCATGGTCTCCGCGTCTTCTCGTCCAAGGTCATCGCTCGTGACGTGGCGATGGACTTTGAACGTATAGAGCTGCCTTATCATTACCTGCTGGGGGTGGTTGTTGTTGCATTATCGGTCTTTGATGAGGCCTGGGATGGGAGACGGCGTTACGGACGACGATGCCTTTCTTTTCAGGTATCACCATCAGCCTTGGGAATATAGTACTATGCCGGCGTGTCAGAGGATGCTGGCGAGGGTGGATGGATATGATTTCTTCGTGTCCGTTCCCCATTTTACCGACGAGGAAGTGAGGAGTGTCCATGTTGATGGCGTCGGATCTCCTTATTTCTTACCTGAGAAGATGCGTTTCTGTTTGCGTAACATTTGCCCGACGTATTTAGTTTATCGCAACCGCAACACTGTGTACTTGGAGCCCTACTTGCCCAGTAGGTTTGCCCGTCAATTTGGGTACAGTCAACTCTTCCTTGGGCATCCCAGTTCCTATCTGGGATTTGAGGGTAGCATCCTTGATGGTATTAGGGCATGGAGCTACTATGATACTTGTCATACTCGAACTAGTTTCTCAGTTCCTGCAGCAAACGTGCCAGGGAAAATCTTACATATGGCAGCCTTATACCATGTCGTGGCAAGCCAGCCTTCTGTCGATTTTGACCCAAGGACTAGCTTCATCGTGGGCACTCGTTTGGCGGAGTGGGCTACAGTGACGAAGGCAAAGAAAAAAGGGGTGAGTAGGGTTCCTGCGCCCGATTTCGAGTCCTTTGACACAGTGGAGGGAAATAACGAGCAGAACGATGAGGACTCTCTCTCTTCTGGTGGTAAGCAGCGGCGGATCAGCCGCCCATCATGGCAGATGACATGATGACGGATCAACCGTCGGTCGTATTAGATGAGGTGGTAGATTAGTTGCCATCTGTACCAGAGGTAGTGAGGGTAGAACCACCGCCTGCCATGCCTGGTCCCTTACGTAAGCGAGGCAGGCGTGAGTCTCCTGACGAAGGAGTGATCTTTTCCGTAAAGAAGGCTGCGGTCAGACCTCGTAGGCTACTTATTACGGAGAGGGGTGAAAATGCTGACGATGTTCCGGAGGTAAGACTAAGTTGGAGCCATATCCTTGTTGTGGTTTTCTTTCTCTTGGGATATGACCTAATCATTCTTCTTTGTAGGTGTCTGACGAACCGGGCTCTCATGAACCGTCTGTCGCTCCTGAGGTTGATCCGGCCCTTGCTGCTTTGATTAGTGGCATGTGTGCCGCGGTCCTTTCTGTGGGGGCTCTCTCACCGGCGGCTGAGGACTCCCAAGTTGCTGAGGCCCCGGCCCGGGGTGACGAAAGTTTCCTCGATCCTGTCTCCGAGATTGCTGAATTTTAGCAAGGTGACACCGATCTCGTTGCATCCCCTGCCGAGGGTGCTGGGGCGGAGGAGCCTATTATATTCGACTCGGAGGCTACTGGTGAAGAGGCTGTGGTGGTTGTAGGCGAACCTCAGCCTCCACGCTCTCCCGCTGGTAAGATAAGCCAAATATTGACTAGTAAGGGGGCTTGTTTGCTCTATCAACATATCCTCTGGGTCAAATTGATTCATGGTTGTCTTGCCCTACAAGTACTGACCCTTTACTTCCGACAGCGGATGTTCTTGGGGAAGGTTTGGCCTGCTGTGATCTGGGGAAAAGGAGCGTTTCCTCTCCTTCACCGACTCATGTCGAGGGGCCTCCCGCCAGCTTCGGGCAGATGGAAGTGGAGCTTGTTCTGAGAGCGATGGTCTCTACCTCATCCTCTGCTGTTTGTACGGCTTCGGAGATTGACTTCTCGACCTTGCCGAGAATTCAAGTTCTGCGGGCTGCTGAAGAGGAGTTGGCCGCTGTTCATGCGTCCTTTCACACGGAGTTTGTTTTCCTTGTGGTAGGGGCGGTATATTCTGTTATGTCTTCTTCAGTGTTACCAGCTACACTTCCATTGACGCCGGTTTCTTCGGAGGCTCTGGACGAGGCGTCGCAGGATGTGGTCGACAGCTTCTATCGCCATTTAAAGAGGGGCGTAGATGCTGCCGTAGAACGGAGGATCCCTTTTTCTCTGTCCCTGCGGTGCGCTTGGGGTCAGATTGAAACTTTGAAGGCTCTTCCAGGCGGGGTGGGGTTGGCTGCGCTCCTGGAGCCCAAGTTGGCAGAGGCT
The DNA here is from genome assembly GCA_029216955.1 of Iris pallida. Classification (NCBI taxonomy): domain Eukaryota; kingdom Viridiplantae; phylum Streptophyta; class Magnoliopsida; order Asparagales; family Iridaceae; genus Iris; species Iris pallida. Next base: position 19,480,805 of record JANAVB010039219.1, read on the forward strand.
GATCAGCTCGTAACCCAATTGCTGGCATTAAGGCAGGCTGACTTGCCTGCTGCGATTGAATGGGAGCGGGGCTTCCTTATTGCCGCTCGGGATAGGATAAAGTTCGCTCGACACACTGTCAGACCAGTTGTGAAGGGAGACCTTGACGAGCTTTCCGCTTCGTATGACAGGCTTGGTCGTCGAAATCAAGCTTGTAGGGCTCGGGAAGAGACTGCTTCTCATGGAATAGCTGACACAAAGGAGCGGATTCTCGCACTTCAGAGGGAGTTGGCCTTCCTAGAGTCAGAGCTGAAGGCTGCTCGTACGGAACAGGAGTCAATCGTTCGGGAGGCTGAGAAGGTTTCCCGATCTTCTGCTAACCTAGAGCGGGCTTTCAAGAAATTCGAGGACAAATGGCAAGCCCATACTCATATGGAAGACGCGGCTGTGCTAACCCAAGAGGCGGAGCGTCGAGCCAAACATAGGTTTGAGCGGTCGATTGCCTTGCTGACGGACCGTCTCACGGCGTTATGTGCCCCGGAGCAGTGATCAGTTTTCTGTTTTCTTTTACTATTTTTTAAGGGATATTATTCCAGATGATGCAGTACTTTGAATTTTGAATAAATGGGCATATTTCAACTCATCTTTTCTTCCTTGTACTTATGGTATTTGTGGAATTGGACCTGCTGGGGGATTATTTGTGGACTTGTTACCCTGGGCGTACCTTGGTTTTAGGTACGAGTAACAAGTTTCGGAGAGGAATACCTAGAACAACTTTGCGATAAGACAGTTATAGAAGTTTTTGGTATTCGAGAGAATGCCAGGGAGCAACTAGGCTCCCAAGCATGATGGGGAAGGGATGGGCGTGTACTGGAGACCCAGTACAACATCTGTGGTCGACTGAGGACATTTGTGGTCATCGGAGGACGTTTGTGGGCCTATTATCTTTGGGCATACTCAGATCATGGGTACAGATAATAAGTCGAGGGAGGACCATCATACTTACTCAGAGGTAGTGAGGACATGACAAGTATGGAGATTTCTTTATCGTGGGATCTTCCTGCTCAGAGGTAGTGAGGACATGGCAGGAGTGGATTCGACGGAGGTTATTTGTGGACCTACTATCCTTGGCGTACTCCGGTCGAGGGTACGGATAATAGGTCGAGGGGTAACCATCATACTTATTCAGAGGTGTAAGGACATGGCAAGCATGAATGGTTTCTTCGACGGAGCCTTCCCACTCAGAGGTCACGGGGACATGGCAGGAGTGGGCTCAATGAAGGATACATAAAACGACTCTGAGGTAGGAGGACGTAGAAGTTCTATGCGAGGGGGCGGTTTGTTTTTGGTAGAAGTGGAACAACTCTGAGGTAGCATCGACGTGGTTATATAGGAATTTTGTGGATCTGTTACCCTTTTTGTGCATTGAGGATGCGGGCAGCATATCAGGTGAGTTCAGCGGTACCAGCGGGTACATAACTTTGGCAATCTAAAATTTTGTGGGTACGAGTTCAGCGATACCAGCGGGTACATGACTCGATGATCTGGAAAATGTGAGTATGAGTTCAGCGGCACTAGCGGGCACATGACTCTATGTGTAGAAAAATTGTAGGAATGAGTTCAGAGGTACCAGCGGGTACATGACTCTATGTGTGGAAAAATTGTGGGAATGAGTTCAGAGGTACCAGCGGGTACATGACTCGTATGATTGGAGAAAAATGTGGGAATGAGTTCACAGGTACCAGCGGGTACATGACTTGATGTGTAGAACCATAATATAAGTTCAACGGTACGGGAAGGTACATAATTCGACACTCTGAGATGTCTCGAGGATTTTGTTTCAGTCATAATACTTCTTCAGGAACTTGCCGTTGATGGGCAACATGAGCAAGTCTCCATTTTGCTTTGCGAGGCGGTAGGCGCTGTTGGAGAATACAGCCTCGATGATGAATGAGCCTTCCCATTTTTCTTTTTGACGGCAGAGGGTGGCGTAGGTTGAGTCACCTCTGGCACCAAGTCTGGATGGATCCACATGACCTCCCCTCGTGGTGTGGTAAGAGGTACAAGACCGACTGCCTGCTCTCAGGAAGATGGAAGGTTAGTAATCTTCATTGTCGCCAGAGGGATGGGGACCACCCCGTCTTGAGTTTCCGTCAGAGGGAAGCTACCAAATTGTACGGACACCATGTTGGCTGCCACGGTTACCTCTTCGAAATCGATAGCCAGAGCATTCGAATCGATAAGGTTTTGGATGTACCGTTTTAGCTGGTAGCAGTCGTGTGTAGCATGGTGGACGTAGCGATGATAATGGCAGTACATTGGGTTCTCCATCTCTGCCGGCCGCGGTTTCCGTCTTGGTGGAGGAAGCTGAATTCTGTCCCCTTGTATGAGCATGTCCAAGATGGGCTTGACGTGACCGTCTTCGAAGGAGTAAGTGATTTGCGGCCATTGTTTGTCTGCCGGCTTTGGCTCAGGTTTCTGTGCCGTGTCGGCCACCATAGCCTGCTTGCCCCTGCCGTCCCGATTATTGGAGGGACTACCCCCATTGTCATTATTGGTGTTAGGACGCTTGCCCTTGTTCTCTCCGTCCGAGATGTGTAATCCCAGCTGGCGAGCCTTCTTCAATCGTTCTTCGGCACTCGTGGCGCTGATGATGAACGTCTTCCAGTCCTTGAATTGACTTTCGCCCATCCAGAGACTTATTGTTGGGAGGAGTTCTTTTGGCAAATTTCAATCGAGGAATCTGGATTTCCAGAGGGCAACTTCATGGCGGTTTGGCGGAACCGCTCGATGTAGTTCCTTGTGAGCTCTTTCTTCCCTTAGACGACGTCCATGAGGGCGGACATGGTGATGTCCTGCCCTACTTCTTAGAATCTCTCCAAGAACATGCACTTGAAGCCGACGAAGGAGTGGATGCAGTTGTCCGGCAGGTTGCGATACCAGTCGAAGGCGGCTCCTTCCAATGCCCCGATGAATAATCGTGTGAGAATGGCATCGTCATGGGACAGATGGTCGATGGTGACCTCGAAGTAAGTGATGTACCGAATTGCTGAGGTCTTGCCATCATAAGGATTGATATTGAATGGCTTATATCTTGGTGGGAATGGAACATCCCTCCATGCAGCAGGGTATGGTTGTCGTATTCTGAGGTCTTGAAAGTTTTTTCGAGCGTGGAAGATGGCTCGGAGCTCCTGGACCTCTCTTCTCGCTTTGCATACTTCGTCCATGGCGGTGGAGGCCGTTGTTTCCGGAGGATTGTTGCCCGGGTTCGGTGCTGCTGAGTTCGAGTCCGTATTAACCGTGGGACCCGTACTTGTTTGGCCAAGCGTCCCTCCTTGGAGATTTGGAAGGGCCGCTTTGATCTCGTCTATAGACTTGACCAAGGCATGTATTATGGCCTCTAGAGTGTCGATGCGTTGGCGATCACTGGAACCACCTTGGTTGCTGTCTGTCATAACTACCGTCTTCACATGAGGAGAGATAGACGGAGCGGTGGAGAAAGCGCCCTCTAAATCGTATCGCTGTAGCGAGAAGTCATCGGGGTATGTGGGTATATTCCCTTCTGACTCAGACTCGGAAGGAACAGTACCCCCAGTCTTCGAGTTTGCCTCGTCATGGGAGTTGTGGACGTCCTCTGGGACGTCGAGGTTTGCTACATCTGACGGAAGAGTTGTCTCCCCCGGCTCGTCTTCTTGGAACATCGGGTTGCTGTGGAGGCTCGAAGGGGTGCTACCCCCAGCCCCAACAACCTCCTGCGTTATGGACGACGAATCCCCCACTGTAGCAGATTTCATCTTAGAGCGAGTACCATGGAAAACTCCGGTGGTGGGCACCCGCTTAGACGACAGTCTTTTAGTCGCAGTGGTTGAGATCTTCGGGCTGGAAACATTCGTCTTCTTTCCCCTTCCATCAGCGAGGACTTTCTGAGTAGAGTTGCAGGAGGCGATGGGTAGTGCCTCATCTTCTGAAGATGGCTATTGCAGTCTTTGAAAGATAGACCGCCGGTCTTCTTGTATCATCGTGCTATTGCAGCAGCAGTTGACGATGACTTGGGTGCAGTGACGTCCGTGGGAGGACTCTTTGCACCCCGATGCATCTTCTCTTTCCTTGCGTTTGTGGAGGATGGCCTCGCGCAAGTCAGATGGGTCTGGACCGATCATGTTCGCTCTCGGGATTTTGGAAGACTTTTGTGAACCTCTCTGTCCGTCTGTCGCCGGGGGCTGGACTCGAGTGGTTCTGCCCAACTTCCCATCCGAGGCCCGCATAATAATCAGCGGGACGCCCCGATAATCAGAGGTTGGGGCAGCTGACTGGGCTTGGTGGGCCCACGCTGCCCTAGACTTCTTCCTTTTAGCAATTGCGGGTGCGTAATAAGAAGAGTCCAAGTTGAATACCACAGAGTCTGGCTTATCATCTAGAGAACCATCAGGGTCAGGACCGCATGAGAGACAGTCGAAGACGGATTGAGAGAAGTGTGGAACAGACGCTATGCAGCTAGGATTGGAAACCGTGCAGGCTGTCTGCATGCGGCTGTCTTTAGCTGTCAGATGAGTTGTTCTTGTGCGACTAGGAGTCACGACCGTGCAGGATGGCCGCATGCGGTTGGCAATTGTGGCCGCATAGGTTTTCTGCAAGTGATTGACTTCAGTAACCTCATAAGTTTCATCCATGCCGTTGGCAACTGTAGCCGCATAAGCTATACGGCTGACAGATGTGGTTGTGTGAGCTTTCTTCATGCGGCTGGCGGATGTAGCCGTATGAGCTTTCTCCATGCGGCGATCACCCTTATGCGGCTCGGATCCCATAGAGTTTCTCTTTGCCTCTGCAAGTCCAGCATCATAGTATTTTTTTCTGCCGGACTTGGGGACAACAGAGTCGTCTACAGTCTGAAGTGGGGCCACATGAGAGTCTTTTCCGCTGTTTTGAGCAACAGAGGGTATCTCTGTAAGAGTTTCAGTAGGAGCGAATGATCTGGGTCTCCACTCCTTGCAGGCTTTCTTTGTGAGGGCTCGCTTATGGACCGGGCTAGCGCTCTGGTCGGAGAGCATTTCTTCAAACGCCTGTTGGTCGAACCGGGCGACCATCATCTGTTGAGTGGAGCCAAGTTTGGCTGTATCCGATTGCGTCACCAACTCCTCAGCCATGCAGAAGTTTGTCCCCAGCAGAGTCGCCATCGTATTTTCTATGAAATATAAAAGAGCAGAACAGTTTTATGGGAGGACTGGACTTTTACTTCACGTTACAAACTCGCTTGTACAAAAAAAGCCTAGGAACGAAAACCTAGGTACAACATCTAAGTACAATTGTTTATTTTTGATTCTGGAGGGTGACGGTAGAGGCTCGGGAAAGCGACGACAGCTCTGCCTTACTCCTTGGACGATCGGACGTAGCCTTGGCTCATGTGACGAGATGCTTGGCGATGACGAAGAAATTCTCTTCTTGCTCTTCTCGTATTGCTCTTCTGGCTTCTATCTCTCTGGATTGATCTCTGTGTATTTTCTCTCTGATTATTAGGGGAAAGCCTCCCTTTTTGCAAGGGAATGGCACCTTGCTATTTATAATAGTGGGGGCATCATTAGGGTTTGCAATGATTGCCCATTCTCAAAGTGGCGGCGGCCTGGTAAATGATCAATCTGGGCCATTAATCTGGAGCTTGAAGGATCCGGGCCCTTAATGAGGATTATGCCAAATCATGTCAGTAATTAATGTTCATTGCAATAAATCCCTATCATGATGATTTGCTGATGTCCGCAAATCTAAATGAATCAATTTAATTCATTCTCTTGCCACGTGTCCCAAATTATTGGGATTTGACCCAAAATTTGATTATCTTTAGGACACGTGCCCTGTCATCATTGTTGAGTCGCATGAGGAGTATTCATATTTGGGTCGTATGAAGGTCGTCATGACCGAGCCGCATGAACAATTTCATGACCGAGCCGCATGAATAGTCTCTATACTCAAACTGCATGAAGGTTGTCATGACCGAGCCGCATAAATATGTTCATGACCGAGCCGCATGGGGGTCTTCATGGCCGAGCTGTATGAGAGTCTTTATGGCCGAGCCGCATGTGGGACCTTCATGGTTGAACCGCATAGGTTTTTCTGCACTGACCGCATGAACTCGTCTAGTCTGGCCGCATAGACTTGCCTCGAAGCTTGGTGGATATTGCCACGTCTGCAAAGATTTTCTCCACTTCCCTAGAAAGATAGTGGTCTTGTGTCAGTCATCATTATTATTTTATGTCAGCGTTGTCATCTGTCAGGTCTGTCAGCCGTCAGAGCATTAAATGAGTCCAGACGTTGAGCACAGCTGCTTTGAAGGCCACGTGGCCTCTCTCCGTGGGCCGCAAGGAGTTTACTCGAGTTGCCTATGCGTTTGAGCGGCATGGGACTCCTGAGCCGCATGGGCTCTCCGAGCCGCATGAGGCTCCTTGGCCGCATGGATCATTTTTCTCTTCTTTTTCATGCTTCTACAGTAAATCGAGTAAGATGGCTAGAAAGATCACCAAATAGCTAATATATTTTATAAAACTGCTTGAATAAATAAGAACATGGGTTTTAATTAGCCACTTGGCAGTACATATGATCATACTGACCCTCGCTCTGTACAGGTGGTACAAATCAGGAGGGACGGGCAAATTGACCAAAACGACGTTTGTGCTTTTGAAGATTTGACCGCGCGTCAAAGACCTCTGCTGCTCAACTTTTGAAGACTCTCTGAAGTCCAAGAAACATGTCTCGGCATCCTTCCAATCCCGGTGGCTGGAATACTTTTGTTGTAAATAAGGGATGCATGTATGGAATGGCTATCTCATCGGCACTCCTTTTGTAATCGAGCCATGTTATAAGCCCGTACGACACAATTGTAATAGAGTCTGTAAATGATGTCTATTATCAATAAAATGTAAAGTTTCTCTGTCTTAATGTGCTGTTCAATTTGTCTGCGCGCTCTCTCTCTCTCTTAGATGTTGTGTTTCGAATTACCTTATGACATGCCTTGTGCGAACCCAGCCTAGGTTCGTACTATATCACGCCCAAGGGACGACTATCGATTCTTCGAAATCGGAGCATGACATGATGGCATCAGAGCACGACTTTACGTCCTTGGCCTCTAGTCTCAAGTCTCTAGTCTCGAACCGTTGACCTCGTATCGATGAGATTCTTAGTTGTTCCATACGCTGAACCTAAGACATTTTCTAAAACTAATGAGAGTTATCTTTTCCTTAGGAGTTGCAGAACCTCGGACAGAGGGCGAGGCAAGCGCTTCCAGCGGCTCGAGTAGTTCTGAAGACCAGCCTTCTGTCAACCCAACGGGGAGGATGCCTTTCGAAGTCGGGCCTTCTGGCAATCCTAGGGAGCGGATGCTGCATATGGTTAATATAGTAGAGGCAGGCCGCAGTATTCTAACAAAAAAGTGTGAAGCTGCGCCTGCAGTCCGAAAGGCGACATGCCCAATTTGAAGCCCGGTTCGAAGTGTAATTCAAGATGCAACAAAGGCAACTTTATACGCTATGACAGTTGGTGCAAACGATTGTGACCAACGGAACCTCTGTAACCCGTACTGTCGAGCCATGACCCGATCCATTGAAGTCGCACCCGGGTAGCCTTCGTCTCAGCTTGTGCCGCTAGAGAATAACACCTTCGACTATACCAACTTCAAGAAGGCATTTTGCACTTCCTTCTTCGACATCGAAGACCCTTCCATCGCGATCGATTGGTTAGACAAGATCGAAGGCAACTTCGAGCTCTTCGACAACGATGAGGCCGAGATAGTCGCTTGCGCTCAACTTCAACTTCGGTTGAATGCGTACGACTGGTCGGCGGTACAAAAGCAAGCTATTCGTCATGATGATTCCACCGTATCGATCTCCTGGGCTACGTTATGCAAGAACTTTGAAGTCGAGTACTTACCTGCGAAGATCCGCCAGGCGAAGAAGAATGAGTTCATACAGCTGCAGTAGAGAAACATAACGGTATGTGAGTATGCTGTAGAATTCAACAAGTTGACTCGATTTGCTGGTGTATACCTGCCAACAGCAGTGAGTCGAGCATGGAGATTCGAAGTTGTCACGACCCGATCCTAAATTATTGGATCGAACCGGATCATGCCCAGCCTGCACTGTTGTGAGACGGCGGCAGTAAGCTGTTCTATATGCAGGTATTCACAACAACATCTATACATTTGTCACAGCTTGAATATGCAAAAATTTTAAAACTTTTATTCAACAACTGAAAAGTACAACTGGAAATGGAAGAACTGAAATAAAGAACTGAATTCAAATTAACAAACTCCAAAACAATAAAACTAGAATACTGGAAACAACTAGCTAACCGGTCGGCTCATCGGCCTCAGGTTCTGCGTCCTCCAAGGAGGACTCTGGCAACACCATAGGGTACAATACCGTGTCATAGTAGCTATTGTACAATAGCTCAGCATCCTCAATGTCACCTAAAAATGTGGGTCTCCAGTCAGGAGGGAGCAAGTACGAATATCTATCTAACATTTCAAGTAATAATAGAAAAGTGCCGGCTAAACAGTTGAAACAATATTTTCCAGCAATTTAACAATTTTAAACAATGTAATTTGAATGTGTAAACATCTATGACCAGCTTGGGTTGTACAATAGCTTCCTAGCGACGCGATACGGCTTATCCCCGTGTGTAAGAGGGGTAAGCTCGCACAATATACAATATGAGGGGTATTGGTCATAAACGTTACACTATTCTCCCAGTTCCCACAATCAAAATCAATCAATATTTGAACCCTAGGAGAGGGTTCCGTGTAGCAATGTGGTTTAAACATGCAGCTTGACAATTACTAAATAAAATACAAGAAAACATAACCGTAACTTGCCTCTGTTAATTGACTGGATCGGGAATGTCGGTACCGAGGAGGAAGTCAAGTATGTCTCCGAGATCCTACAGTTGAGAACCTTGACTTAGTACCATAATGAAACTATTCTAGGTGTGCTAGTTACAATCTCTAAAACTAGACCCTAGTAAGGTTTAAGTTATTAGTTAATCTACCGAAAATCTAGCGTCGCAATCTACGTTCGTTATCATTTTTTATTAATAAGTCAGTTATTGATTAATTGGGAAAAATAGCAATTATCGGTTAATTTGGCAAACTTTGTATTTAAAAAAAAAATATATATATATATATATATATATATATTTTTTTTTTTTCTATATATATATATATATATATATATATATATATATATATATATATATATATATATATATATATATATATAGGCTTTTCCTTTTAAATGAGAAAACAGGTGAATTGCTATGTTACTAGATTATTTATTATGAGAAAACTTATTAAATTTCTTTATAAAAATATATATTCATTTTATATTCTACGCGTTTAACGGCAAAATCAACATTTTAGAAAAATAGTAAAAACTACGCTACACAATACATGATCACAGAGAAATAAAGGAAAAACTGGACTTATGCCCTTACAAATTATTTACATAAATTAAATAATCCTAAGGCGAGCTCTGAGTACCGCGAATGGTCCAAACAGTAGGCCGAGGTCCTGCACCATAAATACTAAGAGCAATACCAGTTCTGAAAGTAAATTATAATTAAACTAAAAATAAAAGAGTCTCAGACTTGGTCGTGTAATCTCATGTTGCTGGCCAACGCCTCAACGTACATGAAATCATGTAGCGTTTGCTTTTCGTCGAGGCTCACGATCGATATGGTCGTCGCCTAACTAGTGATACAAAATCCATAAAAACCAATAAAATCCTATCTATAAATCATTTTGCAAACATCGGTTTTCTTTGGAAAAATAGTTTTTATTCAAATTGCTAATTTTTATAAGAAAATCTTTTTTTAAAATATTTTTTAAAAATTTGGGCACCATTTTCTCTATAATTAGGACAACCCAATCCAGGGAGGATGCCAACCACAACACAATTAAATATCCCAAACCAGGGATCACCAATCCAAAATGAATATCCAACCTAAAAATGAACACAACACAATATATCCAAACATAGCAAAATATGTTGCGACGTAACCGATAATATACGTATCACCCAAAGCAATAAAATATCAAAATACCGAATCCCGAAATGGGATCGGGACCGCGTCATCACAGACTATCTACGGGAGGGATACGGGGACACGAAGTTATACCTCAATTTCTCGACTAGAGCTCTCAGATGCAAATATTAGAAAAAAGAATTTCGCGGACAACGGGAAACCAGCTCGAAAAAATGTACAGGAGGTACGGACAGCGGACCGGGCTGCAAGGAACGCGCTGGACAGGGTCCAAACAACGGACAGTGCTGGTCGGACGGGCACGTAGTCGCCGGAGTGCTGGGATACGGCATACGGGAGGTGGCGCGGAACAGCACGCATGGGTCGCCGGAAAAAGCGGCCGGCGGGAGGTGCTGGCCTCGAGAATAGCGCTTGGTGGGTCGAGCGGCCTCGGATGGGTCGCCGGGCGCAGGAGGTGGCCGGGCGAGAGGCACTGGCCGGGGCGCTGGTGGCACGCGGGGGGTCTGGCCGGCGCGGGAGGAGGCGTGCGGCCTAGGGATGGATGTCGGCGGGAGGCACCGGGGCCAGGGCACGGTGGGCGGCCAACGCAAGATGCTGGCCAGGGGTCTCGACTGGATGGGGAGCGGCCTCGGGGCTCTGGTCGGGCTAGGGCACGGGAGGGAGCTTTGGGGAAGAAGTTTGAGAGAAAGAGAGAGAGAAAGGATGGGAATAAGAATGGTGCTGGTGGTTATGGTGAATAGTGGTAGGTTTTTATTTGTAGAATAGGATAGAGAGTAGAGTAGATGTGGTTGTGGTGAAAAGCTGAGGAGAAGGAGTAGGAGTGATGAGGAGAATAAGGGGGAGTGGCCTGGTCGTGGGGTGACCAGGCCAGGTGGGGGGTTTAGTAATATATTTTTTTAGTATTTTTTAACCAATATATATATATATTAATAATCAGAGTTTAAAAGAAAAAATAAGGACGGGTTCGAAATCGAAAAATTGGGGTCTGGTGTCCGAACTCGGGATCGGACCCAGGACACGGGATCGGGGACAGGGCCACAATAAAAACCCAATAATTAATTTTAAAAATAATATTTTCCTGATCCGACTAATATAATAAATAATAATAATAATAAATAATAATAATAATACTAAGATTATGCTACCAATCCAATAATTACTAATTCCAAGATTCGGGTTTCATAACCTTCCCTCCTTAGAGAATTTCGTCCTCAAAATTAAAGGCAGGGTTAGGGGTTACCTCAAGTTTCAAACAGGTACGTATACTGCTCTCGCATCCTGTCTTCTCGCTCCCAGGTAGACTCGCCTGGTGAATTGTGCCGCCACATAACTCTGACTATCGACATCACATAATTCCTGGTTCTCTTCTCTCTTCTGTCCAATATTGCTACTGGCTTCTCTGACACTGTGAGGCTGGGTCCAATTTCTAACTTCGAATGGTCCAAGATATGGCTCGGGTCCAGGATGTAGCGTCTCAGCTGCGAAACGTGGAAGACGTTGTGGACGCCTTCGAGACTTGGGGGTAGAGCCACCCGATAAGCTACTTCTCCAATCCTGTTAAGTACTTCAAAAGGACCAATATACCTGGGGCTTAGCTTTCCAGCTCTGCCAAAATAAATGATTCCTTTGGTAGGGGAGATCTTCACGAACACACTGTCACCTTCTTCAAACTCCAACGGCCGTCGGCTGCTATCTGCCCAATGCTTCTGTCTGTCCTGGGCAATCCTGAGCTTATCCCTAATCATCTTTACCTTCTCTGCTGCATCTGTCACCATTTCAGGTCCAAGCAATACCCATTCTCCTACGTCGTCCCAAGCGAGTGGAGTGCGGCAACGACGTCCATAGAGTGCCTTTAACGGAGTCATACCGATGCTAGCTTGATAGCTATTATTGTGGGAGAACTCTACCAAGTGCAAATGGTCTTTCTAAGACCCTCCAAATTCCAAGACGCAAGATCTCAGCATGTCTTCTAGCGTCTGGATTGTTCTCTCTGATTGTCCATCAGTTTGGGGATGGTAGGCGGTGCTAAACTTCAGTTGCATTCCCAAACTGTCATACAGGCTCTTCTAGAAGTGAGAGGTGAATCTGATATCCCTGTCAGATACAATACTTACTGGAACTCCATGAATCTGGTAGATGTGCCGCATGTACAGTGCCGTCAACTTCTCTGTGGATAAACCCACCTTAAAAGGAATAAAGTGGGCTAACTTTGTCAGTCGGTCCACGATAACCCAAATAGCATCCTTCCCTTCTTGGGATCGAGGCAGTCCTGACACAATGTCCATCGTCAAGTGTTCCTATTTCCACTCCGAGATGTCTAGCGGCTGTAACAGTCCTGCTGGTCTCTGTCTACTAGCTTTTACTTGTTGATAAATTAAACATCTAGCTACATACCTGGATACGTCCTTCTTCATTCCGTACCACCACACTATAGTACGTATATTTTGATACATTTTGCTAGCTCCTGGATGTACAGAATACTGCGACTGGTGCGCTTCTTGCATCAGCTCGTTCCTCAGTTCGCCAGTTGGTATACAAAATCTCGTACTGTGCTTCAGTGCTCCATCGCTGGCGATTGAGAATCCTTCAAGTGTTCCTGCCAGCACTTGATCTCTGAGTTTGCAAAGCATCTTGTATTGGAATTGTGCCTCCTTAACTCTATTTATTAGACTTGAACGCACATGCAACTGCATCATTGATGAATCATCTCCTCGTACAATGGCTTCTCTTCCTAGTTTTTTTATTTCTTCTTCGGGCAGTACAATCTCCAGCCCAAGCTTTTCCATGTCCTCCAGCAAATGACGCTCCTTGGTTAAGAACATTGCCATCAGGTATCGACTAAGTGCATCTGCAACAATATTAGCCTTATCCGGATGATACTGCAGGTTGATGACGAAATCCTTCATCAGCTCTAGCCATCATCTTTGTCGCATGTTCAGCTCCTTCTGAGTAAAAACATATTTAAGACTTTTATGGTCTGTAAATATTTCTACTCTCTCTCCATTAAGGTAGTGCTTCCACAGCTTCATTGCAAATATCACCGCTGCAAGCTCTAAATCATGTGTGGGATAGTTTTTCTCATGAGTCTGTAATTGCCTAGATGCGTAAGCAATTACTTTCCCGTGTTGTTGAAGAACGTAGCCCAATCCTTTACCGGAAGCATCACTATAAATTGAAAAAACCGTCGTTACCTGTGGCTAGCGCAAGTATCGGTGCCGTTGTAGGCCTCTTCTTCACTTCCTCAAATGCTGACTAGCAAGCTTCCGACCAAACAAATTCTTCGTTCTTCCTAGTGAGCTTTGTCATCGGCTCAGCAATCCTGGATAAATCCTTCACAAATTTTCGGTAGTAGCCAGCTAAACCCAAAAATCTTCTGATTTTTGTAACTGAACTTGGTATGGTCCACTACTCAATAGCAGCTATCTTCATTGAATCCACCGATATTCCTTCTCCTGTGACAACATGGCCAAGAAAATCTACTTTGTCTAAGAAGAATTCGTATTTAGATAGCTTACCATAGAGCTTCTCCTTCCTTAAGTTCCCAGAATTTTCCTCAGGTGCTCTTCATGCTCTTCTTCATTCTTCGAGTAGATCAGAATGTCATCGATGAAGACAACAACAAACTGATCCAGATATTCATGAAAGACTTTGTTCATAAAGTTTATGAATACTGTAGGGGCATTCGTTAGTCCAAATGGCATGACCAAAAATTTATACTGTCCATATTTGGTGTTGAATGCCGACTTTGAAATATCTTCCTTCCTGACCTTGATTTGATGGTAGCCAGACCTGAGATCTATCTTCGTAAATACTTTAGCTCCACTCAGTTGATCAAACAGGTCATCGATCCGGGGCAGAGGATACTTGTTCTTGATGGTGATGTTGTTCAGCGCCCGGTAATTAATGCACATCCGTACGGTTCCATCCTTCTTGGGCACGAACAAAACTGGTGCTCCCTAGGGTGAAGCTCCATCTCTGATAAATCCCTGGGCCTTCAGTTCGTCAATCTGGTCCTTCATCTCCTTTGCCTCCTAGGGGTTGACTCTGTAGCATCCCCGAGAAATAGTGGAAGAGCCGGGAACTAGGTCGATGGTGAATTCCATACCTCGATCTGGCGACAATCCTGGAAGACTATCTCGAAAGACGTCCATGAATTTTGCTATGATAGGGTGAGGAGGCCCGGGTTCTTTAGTGATAGAGGAGTAGGTAACACTCTTCATGTCTTTCGGAGCTCGAGAGATTTCAAACTCTGGTTCTCCTGGTGGGCTGAAGATTACACATCCTTTGTGACAATCTATCAGCGCATGCTGCTCACTTAACCAGTCCATCCCTAGGACTACATCATAGTTGGGCAAGGGCATCATAAGTAGGGGTGTTAAGAATTTGTGGCCTGAGATAGTTATGGGACAGTTACAAGTCTCGGTAATAGGTATGGGTCCACCATCGGTCATAACTCTACTTATCATCTTGCTAAATCCCATATCTAGGTGGTGTGCAGAAATGAACTTGATGATATGAAGCTGTGTGATGCACCCGAATCAAATAATGCTAGAGTCGGATATGAAAACACATAAATGGAACCTGTAATGACATCATCGGTGGGTTCCTGCTCTGGTTCTTGCTCATCTGCTGCTAGGGCAAAAGCTCGTCCAGTCTTCTGCTGATGTTGCCCGAACCGTTGTTGCTGAGTAGGTAGAGGAGCTCTTTGCTGAGTTGCTCCGGTCCGGTTGAATGCTGTGGGGCAGTCCCTCACTTGGTGGGTGACAGACCCACAAACTAGGCAGTGTCCCAGTTTCTTTCTGCAGATGTTCGCCTGATGTCCTGGCCTCTTGCAGAAGTCGCAGACGGGGATCTGCTTCTGAGGCGTTCTATTACTGGTTCTTGCCTGATGGTACTGCTGGTGTTGGTGAGAAGGCCTATTGTTGTTTTTGTTGTGGTTGGACCTCTTCTTGTTACCCTAGAAGTTGCTAGTTCCAGGATACTCCCTTTTTGAACGAGAAGGCTGGCTCTTCTCCACATCCTGGGCTCGTATCAGAATCTTTTCGTATATCTTGGCGCCGCCTACGATCACATGGGTGTGAATTTTTTCCCTTAGTCCATACCTGAATCTTTCAGCACGATCCACGGGATCAGCAACCAAGTTCTTGGCAAAGCGGCTAAGTCGGTCGAACTCTATCGCATACTCTCCAACCGTCATGTTTCCTTGCTTCAGGTCCTGGAACTGTCTTTCCATCTCCTGCAACTCTGATGTTGGGAAGAACTTCCTGCGGAACAACTTCTTGAAGGTGTCCCAATCAAGCTGCTTGTCCTGGAGTCGGGGTTCATTACGATACCAGGTGCTTGCTACATCTCATAGCTGGAGTCCTATTGCTTCGACATAGAGGTCGTCGAGTAGTCGAGCGATGCTGAGAAGACGCTCCATGCTGTCGGGCCATTCATCGGCATAAATGATTCCTTCGGTTCCTTTGAAGGGTCGAGGGTCAATAGTGCCGACCTTCACATAATAATATCTCTTATCAAATTGAATGGCCTTAATGATACATAAATTAACCCTTAGATTTATGTTTACCTTAGCAGGCCTTAGTTCCGATTGAGCTATTCTTCCTCTCTCGAGGGCAGCCATAGCCACGTTGTGGGCATTCTCTATGCCTTCTCTCATGATCGCGGTCTGTCCGCGATGGGCTTCAGCTTGGGCTGCGGTCTGTTCACGATGGGCTTCAGCTTGGGCTCTCTGGGCCTCCCGTACTTCTCGTAGTAGACGTACGAGCTCGATAGGGTCCACCGGTACTGGTGGGGCAGCTGGTGCGGGCACTACCGCAGGGGACTGCGGCTCAGTTCAGGGAAGTACAGGTTCTGTCGTTTGTGTTGTAGTAGCGTGAACGGGGTGGGGTGCTGGTACAGCATGAGGATGGTCAGGTAGCTGCAAGGGAGGAGGGTCCCGGCATGCTTGAGGAGGTAGGGTGTGCTTGGTAGATGACACCTCATCTTCAGCAGGGCCGGAGCGGGTGGTCTTTTCTTTGGCCATACTCTGGAAGGTTTAGGATGAATTACATAAGCAAGGTATCCTACCAGTCTATAATCAAACAAAAATATTTATATATATATAATTCGGACCTATGTTGTGACAAATCAATGTTCTAGTGTTCTAATTGTTTCTAGGTATGTTTACCTAAGTTATTGTTTTTTAGACCTGCATGGGCCACCACTAAAAATATGTCACGACCCGATCCCAAATTATTGGGTCGAACCGGATTATGCCCAACCTGCAATGTTGTGAGACGGCGACAGTAAGCTGTTCTATTATGCAGGTATTAACAACAGCATCTATACATTTGTCACAACTTGAATATACAAAATTTTTAAAACTTTTATTCAACAACTGAAAAATACAACTGGAAATGAAAGAACTGAAATAAAGAACTGAATTCAAATTAACAAACTCCAAAACAATAAAACTAGAAAACTAGAAACAACTAGCTAAGCGGTCGGCTCATCGGCCTCAGGTTCTGCGTCCCCTATGGGGGACTCTGGCAACACCAAATGGTACAATACCGGGTCATAGTAGCTATTGTACAATAGCTCAGCATCCTCAATGTCACCTAAAAATGTGGGTCTCCAGTTAGGAAGGAGCAAGTACGAATATGTATCTCACATTTCAAGTAATGATGTAAAAGTGCAGGCTAAACAGTTGAAACAATATTTTTCAGCAATATAACAATTTAAAACAATGTGATTTGAATGTGTAAACGTCTATGACCGGCTTGGGTTGTACAATAGCATCCTAGCGACGCGATACGGCTTATCCCCCTGTGTAAGAGGGGTAAGCTCGCACAATATACAATATGAGGGGTATTGGCCATAAACGTTACACTATTCCTCCTGTCCCCACAATCAATATCAATAAATATTTGAACCCTAGGAGAAGATTCCGTGTAGCAATGTGGTTTAAATATGCAGCTTGACAATTACTAAATAAAATACAAGAAAACATAACCGTAACTTGTCTCTGTTAATTGACTGGATCGGGAATGTCGGTACCGAGGAGGAAGTCAAGTATGTCTCCGAGATCCTACAGTTGAGAACCTTAACTTAGTACCATAATAAAACCATTCTAGGTGTGCTAGTTACAATCTCTAGAAGTAGACCCTAGTCCGGTTTTAAGTTATTAGTTAATCTACCGGAAATCTAGCATCGCAATCTACGTTCGTTAACATTTTTTATTGAATAAATCGGTTACTGATTAATTAGTAAAAATAGCAATTACCGGTTAATTTGACAAAACTTTGTATTTTAAATATATATATATATATAACTAGGCTTTTCCTTTTCAATGAGAAAACAGGTGAATTGCTAAGTTACTAGATTATTTATTATGAGAAAACTTATTAATTTTCCTTATAAAAATATATATCCATTTTATATTCTACGCGTTTAACGGCGAAATCAACATGTCAGAAAAATAATAAAAACTACGCTACACAATACATGGTCACAGAAAAATAAAGAAAAAACTGGGCTTATTCCCTTACAAATTATTTACATAAATTAAATAATCCTAAGGCAAGCTCTGAGTGCCGCGAACGGCCCAAACAGTAGGCCGAGGCCCTGCACCATAAATACTAAGAGCAGTACCAGTTCTAAAAGTAAATTATAATTAAATTAAAAATAAAAGAGTCTCAGACTTGGTCGTGCAATCTCATGTTGCTGGCTAACGCCTCAACGTACAGAAAATCCTGTAGCATTTTCGTTTCGCCGAGGCTCATTCGACCGATATGGTCGTCGCCTAACTGGTGATACAAAATCCATAAAAACCAACAAAATTCTATCTATAAATCATTTTGCAAAGACCGGTTTTCTTTGAAAAAATAAGTTTTATTCAAATTGCTAATTTTTATAAGAAAATCTCTTTTAAAAATATTTTCTGAAAATTTGGGCAGTATTTTCTCTATAATTGGGACAACCCAATCCTGGGAGGATGCCAACCACAACACAATTAAATATCCCAAACCAGGGATCACCAACCCAAAATGAATATCCAACCCAAAAACGAACACAGCATAATATATCCAAACATAGCAAAATATGCCGCGATGTAACCGATACTCTACGTATCATCCAAAGCAACAAAATATCAAAAAACTGAATCCGAAAACGGGATCGGGACCGCATCATCACAGACTGTCTACGTGAGGGACATGAGTACACAAAGTTATCCCTTAATTGCTCGGCTAGAGCTCTCAGTTGCAAATATTAGAAGAAAGAATCCTGCGGACAGCGGGAAACCAGCCCGGAAAAATGCACAGGAGGTGCGGACAGTGGGCCCGGCCGCAAGGAACGCTCTGGACAGCGTTCGAACAGCAGACAGTGCTGGTCGGACGGGCATGAAGTCGACGGAGTGCTGGGATCCGGCGCACGTGAGGTGGCGCGGAACAGCACGCAGGGGTCGCCGGGGAAAGCGGCCGGCGGGAGGCGCTGTCCTCGGGAATAGCGCACGGCGGGTCGAACGGCCTCGCAAGGGTCGCCGGGTTCTGGATATGGCCGGACGGGAGGCACTGGCCGGGGCACTGGTGCACGGGGGGGGGGGGGGTCTGGCCGGCGCGGGAGACGGCACGCGGCCTCGGGAGGGATGTCGGTGGGAGGCGCCGGGGCTAGGGCACGGCGGGCGGCCGGCGGAAGATGTTGGCCAGGAGGTCTCGACTGGATGGGGCGCTGCCTCGGGGCTCTGGTCGGGCTAGTGCACGGCAGGGAGCTTTGGGGAAGAAGTTTGAGAGAGAGAGAAAGAAATGATGGGAATGAGAATGGTGCTGGTGGTTTTGGTGAGTAGTGGTTGGTTTTTATTTGGAGAATAGAAAAGAGAGTAGAGTAGATGTGGTTGTGGTGAAAAGCTGAGAAGAAGGAGTAGGAGTGGTGAGAAGAATAAGGGGTAGTGGCCTGGCCGTGGGGTGACCATGTCAGGTGGGTGGTTTAGTAATAGGTTTTTTATTTAGTATTTTTTTGGACCAATATATATATATGTTAATAATCAGAGTTTAAAAGGAAAAATAAGGACGGGTTCGAAATCGAAAAATCGGGGTCTGGTGTACGGACTCGGGGTCGGACCCCGGACACGGGATTGGGGACAGGGCCACAATCAAAAAACTAATGATTAATTTTAATAATAATGTTTTTCTGATCCGACTAATATAATAACTAATAATAATAATAAATAATAATAATAATACTAAGATTATGCTACCAATCCAACATTTACTAATTCTAAGATTCGGGTTTCACAGAAGTAGGCCTGAGGCCTTCAATTTTTTCCCACGTGACTGTGTCCAAATACCAAATAATGGACGAGTCACTCAACCATGCACTCCGCCTGGAGCCTCAGTATCCTCCTGCCACTACTGGCATTGTGAACCATAATAATCATAAATGTTATAGTAATACAGGAGGCAACAACATGCATAAGCATCCAAACAACGACTACCAAGATGGATACCAAGGGCGGAACCCAGGCATGCATTGTACAAATGTAATAACTTTGGGCACCATGCCGGCCAATTGCCATGTCTCTGAAGGTGGATGCTGGCACTACGGTAAGACAGGTCATCAACGCTCAAATTGTCCGACTAGAAGGCCGAACTCAACGGTATCGCAATAACAGCAGTACCAGCAAAACTGAGGCCAAGTACCTCAGGGTCAACAGACCGTGCCACAAAATGGCCAAGACCATCGCCCCAATGCCCAGGGCCGCGACTATGCCATGACCCGGGATGAAGCGTTCGCATCTGACACAGTCGTGACAGGTATACTGCTTTTAATAATAAACCTATTCGTGTACTATTTGATTTACGTGCCACCCATAGCTTTATATCTGCAGATTTTATCACTGAATATACATTTCCTATAACACTGTTCGGCCTCGATCTTAGTGTTAACATATCGTCGAGCATGTCACTACTTGCAAACTTAGCCTGCATAGGCAAAATCATTTGTATTGGAGGTAAAAAGGTCTATCTTAATACGATAGTTCTACACATTAAGGACTACGACATTATTTTGGGAATAGATTGGCTTGATCCTTGCAACGTCACCATTGACTGCGTAGAAAGAAAGTCACATTTCGTATACCTGGAATAACCGAATTCTTCTACTTGTGTGGTAAAGTATCGTCGACCTGCATGATGATCTTAGCAATATCTGCTCAAAGGATGCTGCATTCCAGATGTGAAGGCTATTTTGCATCCATTCGAGACATAAGACATGATGGTGCAAATACGGGTCAGACCGACGTTGTGGCAAAATTTTCAGACGTATTTTTGGACGAGCTGTCCAGTATGCCACCTGATCGAGAGATTAAGTTCACCATTGACACCTTCTCCGATACCCGATCGATCTCTAAAGCTCCGTACAGAATAGCCCCTACAAAGCTTAAGGAACTCAAAGTACAGTTGTAAGAGCTACTCGACTAGGGATTCATAAGGCCTAGCATCTCGCCATGGAGAGAGCCTGTGTTGATTGTCAAGAAGAATGATGGTTGAATGCATCTTTGTATCGATTACTGAGACCTGAACAAGGCCACCGTCAGTTATAGGATGCCTCAGTATTTTTTAAAAATAATCTTCGCTCGGGTTACCATTAACTCAAGATTAAGCTGAACGATGTGTCAAAGTCAGCCTTCCGTACTCGATAAGGCCATTACAAATTTTTGGT
The DNA here is from genome assembly GCA_029216955.1 of Iris pallida. Taxonomy (NCBI): domain Eukaryota; kingdom Viridiplantae; phylum Streptophyta; class Magnoliopsida; order Asparagales; family Iridaceae; genus Iris; species Iris pallida. The sequence continues at coordinate 19,501,505 of JANAVB010039219.1, forward strand.
AGTGACATTCGGCCTAACGAACGCCCCAGCTATTTTCATGGATTTAATGAATTGGGTATTTTGACCCTTCCTCGACAAGTTCGTAGTAGTCTTCATCGATGATATACTCGTCTACTCGAAGGACAAGCAGCAACACGCTGAGCATTTGCAGACCGTGCTTCAGACCTTCAGGAAAATTAGTTGTATGTGAAGGGAAGCAAGTGTAAATTTTGGCTGAGCAGCGTCGTATTCCTCGGACTCATTATTTCATCCGAAGGCATTGTAGTCGACCCAAAAAAAGTTGAAGCCGTTGTCGATTGGAAACGGCCAGCGTCAATCGATGAGATTTGAAGCTTCCATGGCTTAGCAGGATGCTGCCGATGCTTTGTGAAGGATTTCATGAAGATCGTATCGCCTTTGACTCGCCTTACACAGAAATGTGTCACTTTTGAATGATCAGACGATGGTGAAGCTTCCTTCCAGGAGTTAAAGCAATGACTCGTCTCAGCCCCGATACTCGCACTTCCAGAAGGGACTAAGGGATTCCAAATCTTCAGCGATGCGTCCGACCAGGATTTAGGGTATGTGCTAATACAACGATACAAGGTGATATCTTTTGCTTTCTGACAGCTAAAGCCGCACGAGAAGAACTATCCCACCCATGACCTGGAGTTAGCGACGATTGTGTTTATGTTGAAATTGTGGAATCAATATCTTTATGGCATGGCATGCACGATCTATACGGATCACAAGAGCCTCAAATATCTATTCACGCAGAAGGAGCTGAACTTGCGGCAAAGGCGTTGGCTTGAACTGATCAAAGATTATGATTTGACTATTAACTATACGTCGGGCAAGAAAAATATTGTAGCAGACACTCTAAGTCAGAAGTATATTGCCTCGCTATCCATCGATCGTAGATTGCTACATGACCTAGAAGGGATTGGTATCGACCTCCGGGTTTGATTCAGGGATTTACAGTTATCGCAGTTGCAGTTAGAGCCGAGCTTGCGAGAAAAGATCAAGACTACTCAGAAGGATGATTCACACCTGAAGAAAGTACGAGAGCTAATTTAAACCGGTAGTACGACCGACTTTGCGGAAAATAAAACCGGCGTACTTCGATTGAAGGATAGGCTATGCGTTTCGGATGATTCAGAACTTAAAAAAATATTAATGGAGGTGCACTACGCAAAATATATCTTGTATCTAGGCAGCATGAAGATGTACAAGTACCTCTGCACGACCTTCTAGTGGCACAAAATGAAGAGAGATATGGCAATCTTCGTGTCGCAATGCATAGCCTGTTAGCAGGTAAAAGCAGCGCATCAGAGTCCGGGTGGGGAGATGCAAAACCTGGCGATTCTGGAATAAAAATGGTAGCACATATACATAGATTTCATTGTTGGTCTAGCGAAGATGCTGCAGGAAAATAATGCCATCTGGATCATTGTTGATTGACTAACCAAGTCATCGCACTTTATTGCCGTCAAAGTTACTTGGAGCATTGATCGCCTGGTTCAGATTTATCTTGACGGAATAGTATGACTGCACGGAGTCCCAGTATCCATCATCTCTGATCGGGATGGACGGTTTCTATCGTGCTCCTGGAGTAGCCTTCAGTCGGCTCTAGGTACCAAGTTGCAGCTAAGCTTAGCTTACCATCCCTAGACCGACACCAAATAGAGCATGTATCAGATTCTCGAAGACATGTTACCGCTCTACGCAATTGACTTCAAGTCGAGTTGGGATGTTCATCTACCTCTGGCTGAATTTGTATACAACAATAGCTATCAATCTAGCATCCAGATAGCGCCGTATGAAGCTTTGTATGGACGAAAGTGTAGGCCACCCATTTGCAGGGACGAAGTCGGAAAACAACAGATTCTTAGCCCGGATCTAGTGGAACAGACTATGCAAAAAGTTTGGCTCATTTGGGAAAGATTAAAGACTGTACAGAGTCGACAGAAAAATTATGCGGATGTCCATCGTCGACCCCTCGAGTTCTAGAAGGCAATCATGTATTTCATAAAGTGACGCCCATGCGAGGAGTTACCCAATTTGGTGTAAAGGGAAAGCTGTGCCCAAGATTTGTTGGGTCGTTCGAAATACTCAAACGAGTCGCCCCATTGGCCTATCAAATTTTTCTGTCGCTAGCACTAACGGATGTGCACGATATCTTTCATGTTTCTCAATTATAAAAGTACGTGCACAACCCAAGCCATGTGGTAGATTTTGGTCAGCTGGAGCTGAAGATTGACTTATCCTGTGTTGAAGTGCTAGTCCAAATCTTGGAGCGGAAGGATAAGTTGCTATGAAGTCGAGCGATCCCTCTCATCCGCATACTCTGGAGCAATCATTCGGTCGAGGAGTCGACATGGGAACTTGAATCGGAGATGAAAGAAAAAATTTCTTCCTTATTTTCATAGAGGTAGGTTCTATTCTTACGTTTCGAGGACAAAACATTTTCTTAGTTGGCTGTGGTATAGTGCCACATCCCTATATTATGTCCTATTTTTGTCCATGAGGTACAGAGAAAGGAACACTATCGCTACCGATTCAGTCGGGACTGATATATCGGGATCGGTTGAATCGGTCGAACGGAAATGGTTGAATTAAGATCATTTTCTTGTTATGGAATGGCTTCTTCGGAATCCAGTCCCATATTCAGCGGGTTGCACCTCGAGTATTGTCTCTACGGCTGAATCGGGAGAGACCTCCCGTTGCTCTGCTTTTTATGCCACACTTGTTTTGGCTTTGGCTTTGGTTTTCGTGAATATTTTCGATGGTTTTCGTGGCTTACATTTTCGAAGTTCGCATTCATATCGAACTCCTTGAATAACACAATATTCTAATGAGTTGCTTATGCGATTGCAGGTGATTGCTTAGGCGACATCTAAGCACAGCCAGCCAGTCCCTCACCTGAAGCAAAGACTAAGGTGAGTGGCTGACCCCCTTCACCTCGACCTCTATTTCAAATCAAGAACTTGGGATAACTGTTTCAATTTAGAGTAATTTACTCTGAAAATATAAGTTTTACACCAAAAGAGAAAGTTTAAAGTCTTAGAAAAAAGAGAAGTTTATTTCATGATCTGCAAAATGGTTTTGGCATCAAACTACTATAACGAATGTTGCAATGATAAGGCATCACATGTTAAAGATTGCCTAACTCTCAAATATTTTGTAGACCATGCATGAAAAGTTAAGTTTAAACTAAGAATAGTCATGGACAATTTGTGCACAAGGTTTTGCTTCCTCGAACGGAAACCCGGGGCTACGTGACCGTTTCGGCCTAGGAAGAATGCAAGATAGCTGTGCTGGAGGCAAGCATGAGTCATTTAGGACTTTCAGCGGGCCTAACTACCTACGCTGAAAGGGGCACCGTCTCGACCAGGCTATACGTCCAGGATGGCTTGAATTGCTAGTGACCCACACTTGCACATAAATTATAAGCCTCGATATAAATCTGACAGGGAAGGACATGATAAGTTATGCCACAACGACAAGCTCGACCGTGGGTAAGAATTATCATAATATGCTATTAACCTATCGAATGCTTGCCTCTTAACATATTAACATGCAAATCGAGTAGGATGGCTAGAAAGATCACCAAATAGCTAACATATTTTATAAAACTGCTTGAACAAGTGAGGGCATGGGTTTTAATTAGCCACTCGCCATTACATGTGATCGTACTGACCCTCACTCTCTACACGTGGTACGAATCAGGAGGGACGCGCCAACTGACCATGGCGACGTTCGTGCTTTTGAAGCTTGGACCGTACGTCGAAGACCTCTGCCGCTCAACTTTTGAAGACTCTCTACAAATCCAAGGAACATGTCTCGGCATCCCTCCAATCCAGGTGGCTGGAATATCTTTTGTTGTAAATAAGGGATGTATGTATGGAACAACTATCTTATCGGCACTCCTTTTGTAATCGAGTCATGTTATAAGCCCGCGTGGTACAACTGTAATAGAGTCTGTAAATGATGTCTATTATCAATAAAATGTAAAGTTTTTCTGTCTTAATGTGTTGTTCAATTTGTCTGCGCTCTCTCTCTTAGATGTTGTGTTTCAGATTACATAATGACTATGCCTTGTGCGATCGCAACCTAGGTTCGCACGTTATCACGTCCGGGGGACGACTATCGATTCTTCAGAATCGGAGCATGACAGCCAATGCCATGGTATTGAATACATTTGAAGACATATTGTAAGTAGAGATTTTTCCATTTGGCCAAGTGTATCCTTCCATGTCATGACACAAACTTCGATGCCGTAGTTAGGACACATGGACCAAGTTCTACATGAGAACATGACATAAAATCCCTTTGAGGACTTGTATCAAATACTTGGTGGTCACAAACCCGTAACTACCTAATTGTTACCATTCTAACCCATATACCTATTAGAAATGAGTCTTCTAACACCTATTTCACCACCTATAGGTTGGATCTAGCCATTAGAGGCGTCTCCTACATGAATACATAAAATTTAACAATGAAAATGAGAGAAAAGAATGTTATACCTATGTAGAATAGAGCCTACACAAGAACCCCCAAATTTAGGGGAAGGAGAAGGAAGAAGTAGCTCACAAATCCTTGCTAGATCTTCTACCAAGCCTCATTGAGCTTCCCAAGTCCTTAGCACACCAAAGGGAATAAATAGAAGAAAATTTGAGAGAGTGGAATAAAAAATGAGTAGAAAACCCTAATTTGATATGGTGGCTGCCATATAAGGGTTGTGGGGGGTGGTTTAAATAGGGTCTAGCCAAGCCCTAAACCCTTCATGACAATTAGCATTAAGAAGGTTTTAAAGGGAACTAAATTGTTTGGCTCTAATTAATGCTTGCACCATAAACGACCATGACTAGGGTTCAACTTAAATAGAAATTTCTAATTTAAGAATTTGATTTAATTATCATGTTAGTGGCACACAAATAGAAAATTTAATTTGGTCAATAATAACCCTATCCAAAAATATTATAGCTACAGTCACTAGGTTTGCTGAGCTGCGTGATGAGATGCTACGGAGTATTGCAGAGCAGCCCCAATCTCAACTACAAATAGAATATTCATCGATCATCGCACGACTTGATACGCTCTAATGCAACATCAAGGAGATGAGCGATATAACTGATCGTAGCATTTTTGCGCTATAGAGGGGCAGGTGGCAATGGATAATCAACTTCTGAGGATGCAAGATGCGATGGCTCAGAGCAGTAAGGTGACTTCGAGGATTACGTCTGTCATTGATTCATGCAATGCTAGACTGCCAACAATAGAGCATATGTGTCCTCCCGGTCCGTCGACATCGACACCGCCTCCATCGATCCCACTGCCGCCTCTATCGTCGAGGGTGGCACTTTCAAAGGAGCAGTATGCGTTCCTTCGGTCCCAGATGCACGGTGGTCCTCGTCTTCCTTCTCCAGATCAGCCATAGTCATCATCAGAAAGATTTTTTCAATGTCTGTGTAATAGCCCATTCTTTGGTCTTTATGTATTGATTTTATACATTTATTGACATTATGTATTTAGTGACACTATGTGTTATGCTGACCTATTCCTGGGCCTTTACTGGATTATTTTTTCACTTGTTTGTGTGGATGTGATATAGAACTACCTATTTGTTTTAGAAACATGTTTACAACTTTTGTGCTTACTTTTTAACAGAGGAGATTTGATCCACTTTGGTTGAGAATCAAACTTGATTCGAATTCTTAAACTATCGTTTATACACAGAACTCTTCGTTCTATTAACAAAGGTTCCCGCGGGGGGGGGGGGGGGGGGGGGGGGGGGGAGAGAAAGTGAACATGGTGGAGCACTATTCACAATTATATATATATATATATATATATATATATATATATATATATGGGCACCCATTTTAGATAAATATAAATAATATTTATAAAATATTCTAAACATAGCCAAATGGTTTTACCATATATTTATTACCTTTATTTACTAAAAATTCTATTTATTTATTAAAAGCTATATATGTACATATTTAAAGCCTATTATTCACATACTTAGCATATACTTGACTACCAGCAGTATATATAGCCTAGCATTCCCAAAATATACAAAGACGTCTTCGATCGTCTACATATTTAAAGCCTATTATTTAAAGCCTACTATTTATCATATAAAATAAAATTATCAATTTTAATAACAATATATACATTACATATAACAACCATTTACAAAATTACTTACTAGACCATTAAAATAAAATACCACTTATATATGTACACAATATATATCTACATGGACGTCTTTGATCGTACTATATGTCTGCATGGCTTGGGTGTGATTCGGGTCAAGTCTAGGCTAGTTTGGTACAACCTGGTCTCCTAAAAAGTCTATAATTAATTAATTAAGTCATTTATAGGGGTTAAGCCATGTCCTAACTTGTTTCCGTAGTTGGGAGACAGATATGGCTAGGCCTTCCCAAGCTTGGCTAATGCACTAGTTAAAGCACATGACTACACTATCCATGCCAAATTTTTTGGTCGTCTTGTACCTCAAAACTTAACCATGACTAAGGCCATATATATTAATAACTATTTGATTAAAAATATTTTATAAATTCTGAAAATCACTTATTTATGTCAAATAAATAAAAAAATATTTTAAAAATTCTGGGGTGTTATATGGTTAGTATTGTTACATAGAATACGGTCGATTTATGGCACGGGATATGGTTGGTTCAAGTTGATTATGCAGGAGGGCTATCAATAGTCATTCTTAAGTTTGAGCCAAAGTTATGGAAAACACGAAAGTGCTCGGGACTGTAGGTCACCGAGGCAGTCCCTGGCAAAGGGAGGTACAATATGGATGGAAAGATAAAGAATGGTTCAGAAGCATGTTGACTTGAGTCGAGTGTTGCATTGTCATTGGACAACTTATGCAGAAGGTATTGGTTCCTTGAACGATCTCTGGGCACCGGGTTCATGTCAGCCTAGGAGAAATTACTACTATTGTGGGCCTTCAGTGGACATGCAGCTGACCACTGAAGAGTGAGTCACTGATATGAGTATTTTAGAACCTTTGGAGGAGACTGCACCTCTCACATGAAGCATTTTTTGTCTTATATTTAGTCCAAGATGGCGTGTGGTGGCAGTGACTTTTATATAGTTTAAGTCAGCTGGATAGCAGCAATCCTCGTACATGCCTTAGAATGAGTCAAAAACTTTTTGCACGGCACAATGAGTCAAGATATGGGTTGTAACGTCCCAGTCCTAAAATACTTAGGACTAAGTACGTAGATATACCAGCTGCATACATAAGAAGTATACTCCAATATGTGGAATCCTTGTATGTATACATAAGCTGTAAAATGCAGTAAACCATAACAACTAAACTCATCCACAATAAAAAAATAAATATATAATAAGATCATCTCTGAATTTATCATCTATACAAAATTTGGGCGGAGACAGATCCACTACCAACCAACTATTTAAATGAGAAGAAAAATATACAAGGAAAGGATAGATAAAATGGCTTTGAATGATCCAAGAGCAATCCTCCTCGATAGAAAGTGAAGATGTAACCCCGCTTTCCCAATTTTATTGAATTTTAAAAATTACTTATGATATTTTAAATTTAATTCAAGTTTTATTTTACTATTTATAAATTCATATATATATATATATATATATATATATTTTTTATATATATATATATATATATATATTTTTACTATTTATAAATTCATATATATATATAAATATATATATATATATATATATATATAAAAAATATATATATATATATATATAAAATATATATATATATATATATATATATATATATATATATATATATATATATATATATATATATATAGGAAAAAGGTTTACTTAAGTATTTAACTTTTGGAGTAGCTAAAATTGGGTGTTGCCCAAGTTTCTAACTAACTTGAGTGGTCCCAATTTTTGCTAATAACCTTGCCTAACAACCCATAACAATTTTGTAACAATTTTTCCCTATGCTCTAACAAACTCAACAAACCTTCTAACTTTTCACAACAGTTGCAATACAACAAATTACTGGAGCCCCTTTTTGCAGAAATCCAACCTTCCCTCAACTCTTTATAAACCAACCACCTTCACTTTCTCTCACCTCTATATTGTTTTTCATTCTGGAGAAATTAGGGAAGCAAAGCTCGAGCTCCAAATTTCTTCTTACCCAATTTCTTTTCTTCCAGCTTAAAACCTAACCCTAACCCTAATTTCGTGGAAGGGTGGCCATTGTTGAACCAACCACCACCTCATTGAGCACCCGCAGTCGCTCCTCGACTACGGCAGTGTGGAGAGCGCCTACCCTTGGCGACTAGGTGCTGCTCCCAGGAGGCGGCGACCTCTTCAACGACGACGTACTGTCCGACGGTCGTCTTCTCTTTCGGCAACCACACTGCGAGCTTGTCGTTTATTTCCGGTGACGGCGCGGGACTGCTCCTCTGGCAATTTTCCTTCTCTGACAAGTTCGATGAGCTGGTCCTAAGAGCGGCGATCCATTCTTCAGATCGAGTTCCTCCATTAGGGTGAGTCCTCTATGATCTTTCCGCTCCATGACTATTTCGTGAATTGGTCAATTGTTCGGTTTAGGGATTGATAATTTCTTGATTTAATTTGATTCCGAAGTTCTTGAATGGAGTTGTCCTAATTTTTGATCTACTCCAGGATTCACAAGTTGATCCCATCACCTTAGATCGGCTCATGTCCCGCATATCAGATGTTGAGCAATTGCTTCTAAAGAGTTTTGATACACCGTCGTGTTCGAGTCAGACATAGGTATAATTTTCTTTCTAGTTTAATTCTTATTTATGTTCTTGAATGAAGAATTGATGGAGGTACATGGGTTGTTCGTGTCCAGCCAATACTTGTGTCATGCAGTAATAGTATCCATTTCACTGTTGGGGTCGTGTGTAGTAGTCTGGGATTGAAACTAAGCCGATGTGAAGGAGTGAATGTTTATAGACTAGAGACTGTTAGGGGGAAGACCTTAATTCGAAATGACTGGCTATTTTAAATGAACCGTGGGGTTTAGTTTTGCATTGTCAAGCTTTTGTTCTATTTATGTTAATTTGGTTCTGTATATTTTGATCGATTTTATTTGAAGGAGATTGATTAGTTATACTATTTTGATTTGGAGAGTAACTGCTGGGTTTCCATTTTGTGTGTGTTTGTTTGCATGCTGCAGATTCGATTATGGATTAAAGGAATTTTTTGTTTTGATATCATTCTTGGGTTGTGTATGGAAGTTGGTTCGGTTACATGGGTTTTCGACTGAGTAATACTCTAGAAGTGGAAGCATGAATCCTGCATTATGGGTTTATTCAAGCCAGGCTGGGGAAGAATTTATCGTGACCAGATAAAGTTAGTTGTGAAGTTTTTTTAGGCCTAAGGTTAGAGGCCTATACTGGCCGTGCTGATTTTGACTCTTGTGTTGGGTATGGTTATTTGAATCTAAGAATAGGTTGCATTTTGGGTTGAATGTTGTGGCACTACAGGGGGCTGAGTTGACTTGGCTTGTTTTCTATTTAGCTATAGTACCTTTTGTAGAATATTGTTGAACTGCGGGGTTATTTATATAACTTGGTATCTTATTTGATAAGTTTTTAGCTAGACCAATTAATTGGCAAAATTCATGTAGCTTATGATAAACCAAGAGATGGACTTTTATAGTAGGGTTGTTGTGTAGTCTTTTGGGTTAAGTCTGCATTAAGCTGGAGTTGGATTTGATAACTCTTTTAAGGTGATAGCTATTATTATTGTCTCACTAATACTATTTGATATGTTAGGACATGTGGCTTTTCTCTAAGGCTGTGTTTGATTGGGGTTTTTTTTCCATGAAAAATATTTCCATCACAAATTTTCCAATTGTAGTGTTTGATAGCTTATATTTTCCATGGAATTATTTTCCAAAAAACTATCATTTTCCATATTTTCTTCTAAAATGGTGGAAAATGAAACTTGTCCAACCCATAGGAAAATATCATTTTCCATGGAAAATAACTATTTTCTATGAAAAATAATGACAATCAAACACCCAAATTAAGTTTTCCATGGATTTTTTTTTAATTCCATAGAATTTTTTTCCTAGGAAAATAATTCCTTGGAATTAATTTCTTTTCCACATATTTTCCACCTTCCAATCAAACACACCCTAAATATTTTTGGATAATGGAGTTATTCCTATAGTAAGGAATCAAATCCTAGTTAGTGTTTATAACCAAGTTTTACTTTGTTATAACTTTTGTCTATATACTGTTTGAAGAAGTTAACTAGTTATATATAATTAGATCATCAGTATCCATAGATAGATAGATAATTAGTCAACAATATCAAACCACTAGTATAATGATCTTAACCAACTTGTATCAAATATTAAACAGGAGGACATCTAGCTTTACTATAGACTCGATCACCCTGAGCAAGGCAAGTATACTCCTCGGACTTGTCCATTTCTTCATGTCTTGTATATTTATTCTTGTATCTTCTGGTTGACACAATATTTCACGAGATTGTCTGGTATCAGGTTCCTTGAGTTTACTTGTGTATGGGAGGGGAAATACTACAGATGTGTGATCAAATCTGAGTTACTATTCATGTGGATAGCTTAGGCCCCGCATCGTGCACGCGGGACCAAAGCCGTACCATTTCATGTTTCCTGAATCTACCCAAGCCGATCACACACTCTGGATGTATTTCGATATATTGCACACTTCAGGTTCATTGTGTACTTCATGTTTCGGATTCATTTCATGATTCCTGTATTTACTTTTTAGTATTCATGTTCAGGTTTCATGTCATGTTCTCATTTCCCGTACATTATATTTTTCTGTACTCATTTTCATACCATGATGTTCAGTTCATTTCCTTGGATATACTTAGCTCCGCTCCTGACTAGATATGTTGCAGGTGTACTTGCAGGGTATCATTTTACCTTATGGGCCAGAGCCCGGGATCTTAGCTGAGCAGGATGGAGATATTATTTAGCTAGAGGCTTCAGGTTTAGATTGTTTTAGCTCTTCCTCTAGATAGTGTATGTTGTGAGTTCATAGTGTTTATCTTCTTGTTGTCTCTAGTACTTTTATGATATTATGATCGGTGGATTATGGTGATCATTCTGGAACGTTTTATAGATGCTGTGATTGTACACATTCATGTTTATCTGGTTATATTTCCCTAGCTTGGTACATCTTAGTTCGTCGTGTCCAACGACGAAGGCTGGACGTGTCCGACTCGTGTCCGATTATTCGGGAGCGGGTCGTGACATATTTTTAGTGGTGGCCCATGCAGGTCTATCCTAATGGTACCTAGGTATTAGCGTACTATTGGAGGACTTGATTATTCTAGGGAAACTTGATCACAACATAGAACAAATCAGAAAATAAGGGTATATCAGGTATATTGATATCAATAAACATTTGTTGTTTTAGGATTAGGACATTTTAACAGTTTTCTATTTTTTAGATAGTTCAAGAACGTTTTCGATGTAAAAGATATATCTAGGAAACGCCTGTCCAAAAGTCTAATTCTGGAATAAAGGAAAATCGTAATTTTGGGTTAAAACGATGTCCGCTGTTGGACCCGTTTTGTACCAAAAAGCGTGCCAGTACCGACGGTCTCTAAATTTGTCAAACTACATGTCTACGGGTCCGATTTGATGAGATGAACTCAACAGTATGTCCAAAGTAGGATTTCGGTAGGCCGTACACAAATTCGTCCATTAGATCGGGTCGTAGGCCCGCCAAAAAGGCGTTCCGGTCGATCTTCTCAGAATTAGACCAAACTTGGTATACACGACCAAAAAATCGATACGGTCCTTTTGGAATAAGTTTCGTCTCGAACCGACAACCGTACACGAAGTTATTGCCTAGTTTATAAAGTGGTTGATACGGGGTATCTTGATGGATACGCATTAATTTTGTCGCGCACGCACAACAAAATCGAGTTTTGTCAGTTCCCATATGTCGAGAACAACCATATGTGCCTTTCGATGCTTATGGGTTGTGACTATGCTGCCCGGTTTGTCGGGACGCACGTCGTATCGGTAGGTTTTTTATAATTTTTAGTTTTGAAAGCAGTTTTTCTCAGATTTTTAACATTAAATAACTTTTTGTGTAATCTATGAAAAGTACTTCTACCAGATGGGTCTTGATCCCCTATATGTTGTCTTTCTTTGTTAGAAATTAGTTTTCAAAAACTATCATTAGGTCGGCAACGATTGGCCTTCCAAGTCGGGGGTCGGGGAGGGTCCACTGTTCTGTTTTCGAGCAAGTTTTTGCTCGACTTCACGTCAAGTTCTCGATCAACCTACTGGGTCATTACAATTTATCTTTGAAGGGGTTTAAAGTGGTATATACAGGGTTTCCAGGGGACTTTACGTGATCAAAAACGATCGAGAGTTTTTGAAGAAAGATGATCAGGAAGGGGGTACCTGGCAATGTTCTTCGGAATAGTTTTTCTGTTCTAGGCGGTTGGGTTGGCCGCACCGGTGGTTCTTGTTGTCGTGTAGAGGCTGCAGGCGACCGACAGGATGCGTACGGATGTCGGGTTGCTCGAGGGTTGCTGTGGGAGGTCAGGGATCGATACAAGAGTTTACGTTAGCGTTTTGCTTTGCCGAACCTAACGAGTAGGTCTGGACTTTATACTTATTTAAAATTTTTGACTTCTAGTTGGATTTAAATCCGATTGTGAATCACTTTGGTATCTAGAAGAGAACTGTATGATTGTTTCTTTACCAAGGATTTGGGCAAATCCATGTTCGGATTTGGGTATTTAGAAACTCAAAATCGAACATAGTTCCTATAATCTGTTCTAACAAAGTTCCTATGCTCTGTGGTTGGCTATCGCGGTTAGGTGTGGGTGAACAGTGTATACGCACGTTTCACATGGGCTTTTCTTCTTCTTCTTCTTCCTTTTTTGCACATTATATGTATATATACAATTATATATATATATATATATATATATATATATATATATATATATATATATATATATATATTTTTTACAATTATATATATATATATATATATATATATATATATATATATATATATATATTAATATATATAATTGTAAAAAAAAAAATATCACTTATATACGTATAAATATATATATATATATATATATATATATATATATATATATATATATTAATATATATAATTGTAAAAAAAAAATATCACTTATATATATTAATATATATTTTTTTTTTACAATTTTTTTTTTTTTTTTTAAAAAAAAAAATATATATATATATATATATATATATATATATATATATATATATATGCATATCACTTATATACGTATAAATATGTATGCAAAAATTAGTACAAGTTATGGATACTTATATATACACTTATATATATATATATTCCATATTTTTATATATATATATATTCCATATATATATATATATATATATATATATATATATATATATATATATTTTTTTTTTTTTTTTTTAATATATATATTTTTTATATATATTTTATATATATATATATATATATATATATATATATATATATATATATATATATATATATATATATATATATATATATATATATATATATATATACCTTTGTGTATATATTTTAGTACAAATACCACATTCTATGGTATACTGTTATATACACTATAATTCTCTTACATATACATGTATCTATATATTAGTACAAATATGGTTCTTGATAGGGTATTTCTAAAATAAAATTACTAGCATGGCATCATTTAACATACATATAGCAAAAATCCTTTGTATTTAAATTACTCCTTTAAACAGTATAATAAACTAAAAACAAAAATCATTTGTTATTTAATAATTTAGAAAAAAATACTAAAAAAATCTAAAATAATTTAATCAAATTCGTAAAAAAATTTAGGGGGGTTTACATCCTACCCAACTTATAAGAATTTCGTCGTCGAAATTAAGGCTAACGATAAGGGGTATATAATGCAATGCAATGCAATAAAAAGGAACTAACAACTGGAAAAAAGAACCCGCATTTGGCTCTATTTTCTATAAAGTATTCTTGGTTCAAGGTTCTACCCAACTTATAGAAGTTGGCTAACTGTGAGAATCGTCGATACAAGACTTCTGAGAAGGAAAATTTATGAGGAGTGCCACAAGAATATCGGGCACATTCTGACTATAGTCATAGATTCTAAGTGGACCTAGATATTTCCATGGTGTTCTTGGTCAATAACTACTATGAGAAAGTTGTTACAATTTAACATTGCCTCTCCATGGGTCATGCTTTCAATAAGGTAGTAGGAATCTCTTGTTCGAATATAACTAACACGCGTTGGTTCAAAAAGATTTTCGTTCTTCGCCTAACATGGATAGCTAAGAATTAAGGTGGAAGGATTCTAGGGGAGTAGAATATATGGCCAAGTGCTGAGAATCTATAATGAGTACAGAAACCTTGCTATAGATTATGATTAGGTAAGCATTTGGAATTCTTAAGTCATAATGACTAGTGGGTGCAGGTTGGTTTTGGTACCATTTAGGAGACACGTGCTTGCTTGGGTGAAATGCTAACCTCGTAGGTGTGTTGTGTCTTGGATGGATCATTGGTATTCAGTTTAGTCAAGGGAGTGGGCCGATATTGCATGGTGAAAATCAAATGGAACCAAAAATAGGCATTTACGGTTTCTTCTAAGGAAAAATATGTCTTATCTTCGGTGTAGTTGAAATGGAGCACATGAAGGTGCATTTGTGTGGGACATGTATGTCATGTATGTAGTTTGACTGGTGTAGTACGTGAGGGTAGAATTTGTGGAAAAGAAAAGGCTAGCACCATGCTCCAAATGTCAAAGTCACGGTAGAGGTTATTAGATGATATAGATATAAGTAGATGTTATAAACCATTCTTTTATTAGTTCAATTGGAACTAATTTATCCCAATCATCGGCTAATTCGAGAAACTCTACGCTCTTAAAGAGGCTTGGAGTCTGTACACCTCGGACAATCAAGTACGTCAGCAATGAATCTCAAAATCTATGAACGGCTCCGAATGCTGAAATAAACATCAAAAAATTTTCCGATGTAAAAGATATATCTAGGAAATGCTAGTCCAAAAGTCTAATTCTAGAATAGGAGAAAAATCAAAATTTCGGGTCAAAACGATGTCCGCCGTTTGACCCATTTTGCACCAAAAAGTGTGCTAGTACCTACGATCTCTAAAGTTGTCAAACTATATGTCTACGGGTCTGATTTGATGAGACAAACCCAAATGTATGTCGAAAGTTGGATTTTGGTAGGCCATGCACAAATTCGTCCGTTGGATCGGGTCGTGGGTCCGCCAAAAAGGCATTCCGGTCGACCTTATCAGAATCGAACCAAACTTGACATACAGGACCAGAAAATCGATATGGTCCTTTTTGGCACAAGTTTCGTCTCGAACTGACGACCGTACACGAAGTTATGGCTTAGTTTGTAAAGTGGCCGATACGAGGTATCTTGACGAATACACATTGATTTCGTCGCGCACACACAACAAAATCAATTCCGTTAGTTCCCACATGTCGACAACATCCATATGTGCCTTTTGATGCTTATGGATTGTGACCACGTCACCCGGTTTGTCGGAACGCACGCCGTATCTGTAGGTTTTTCATAATTTTTAGTTTTGAAAGCAGTTTTTCTTGAATTTTTAACATCAAATAACTTTTTGTGTAATCAATGAAAAGTACTTCTACTAGATGGGTCTTGATCCCTTATATGTTTTCTTTATCTGTTAGAAATTAGTTTTCAAAAAATGTTATTAGGTCGGCAAAGATTGGTCTTCCAAGTCGGGTGTCGGGGAGGGTCTACTGTTCTATTTTTGAGCAAATTTTTGCTCGACTTCACGTCAAGTTCTCGATCAACTAACTGGGTCATAACAATTTCTCTTTGAAGGGGTTTGAATACGTATATGCAGGGTTTCCAGGGGACTTTACGTGATTAAAAATGATCGGGATTTTATGGAGAAAGATGTTCGGTAAGGGGGTATCTGGCAGTGTTCTTCGGAACAGAGTTTTTCTGTTCTGGGCGTTAGGTTGGCCTCACCGGCGGTTCTGGTTGTCATGCAGAGGCTGCAGGTGACCAATGGGATACACACGGATGTCGGAGTGCTCGAGGGTTGCTGCAGGAGGTCAGGGATCGATCACGAGAGTTTATGTTACGGTTTTGCTTTGACGAACCTAACGAGTAGGTCTGGACTTTATACTTGTTATAAATTTCGGACTTCTAGTTGGATTTAAATTCAATTGTGAATCACTTTGTTATGTCTAGAAGAGAACTGTATGAGTATTTTTTTACCAAGGATTTGGGCGAATCCGTGTTCGAATTTGGGTAGTTAGAAACTCAAAATCGAACAAAGTTCCTATACTCTATTCTAACAGAGTTCCTATGCTCTGTGGTTGGCTATCGCGGTTAGGAGTGGGTGAAAGTGCATATGTACTGTTCACATGGACTTTTTTTTTGCATATGTACTATATCACATATATATATATATATATATATATATATATATATATATATATATATATATATATATATATATATATATATATATATATAACATATATACATATGAATATATATATATATATACATATGTATCACATACATATTATATATATATATATATATATATTTTTTTTTTTTTTTTTTTTTTTTTTTTTTTTTTATATATATATATATATATATAGGAAAATGTACCTAAGGTCGACCTTAGGTAAGTTACCTAAGGTCGACCTCATTTTCCTCACTTTACAACATTTTTTTCTTGAATTTTTTTTTATGGGATTCATCTACACCTTATTGATTGGCAACATACCAAATTTCAAGAAAAAATAATATTGTTTAGCCCCCTATCTATCCCTTGCAAAATCGACGGTCTAAAACTTTGCTGCTTCACCGTCGATTTTGCACCTTATTGATAGGGGGCTAAACAATATTATTTTTTCTTGAAATTTGGTATGTTGTCAATCAATAAGGTGTAGATGAATCCCATAAAAAAAAATTCATGAAAAAAATGTTGTAAAGTGAGGAAAATGAGGTCGACCTTAGGTAACTTACCTAAGGTCGACCTTAGGTACATTTTCCTCATATATATATATATATATATATATATATATATATATATATATATATATTTATATTTATATATATATATATATATATATATATATATATATATATATATATATATACACCTTTGTGTATATATTTTAGTACAAAATACCATAATCTATGGTACACTATTATATACACTATAATTATCTTATATATACATGTATCTATATATTAGTACAAAAATATGGTTCATGCTAGGGTATTTCTAAAATGAAATTACTAGCATGATATTATTTAACATACATATAGCAAAAATCCTTTGTATTTAAATTACTCCTTTAAACAGTATAATAAACTAAATACAAAAATCATTTGCTATTTAATAATTTGGAAAAAAACTAAAAAAATCTAAAATAATTTAATAAAATTCATAAAAAATTTAGGGGGGTTTACATGGGTACACAGTATACAACACAAGTATGGAGCCTAAGATTTGGCTATAGTAGAAATACGTGCTTCGGCGCAAGATATGGTATCTTGTTTTGAGTAATTGATACTAAGTTCACAAGTTTATGATTGAGCAAGTTGCACGATGAAACGGAGGAAGGCAATAAGATGAGTATTGAGTAAATTGTACTAAGTTGTGAGGCACGGTCTCAATGTGGTTACGCAAATGGGTTTTGTGGCACAACTATGTCGTTGTGTTACAAAGTAGACCAGGAGTATGTCTTAAAACTGATCTTTAGTCAAGATTAGAAAGTCCACAAAAGATTAAGTTGCATACACTTAAATATCGTGTTGGTTATGTATATGTTAGCGAGATACTTTCCACCAGTACGAACCAGTTTGTAATACAGGTTACAGGTACTTGCTCGTTCGAGACGGAGCTCGCTTGGATGCGTCGAGGCAAGGAGTTCCTTAGCATTTTGAGACATGCGACCGTATTAGAGTCTTCATATATACGGAACATAATATATAGATATCGTCTTCTGGATTCTTCAAGTTGTAAGCCTTCGGACATGAGTGATTGCAATTAAGAGAAAGGAGAGATCTGAGTGTTTGTATTTACAGAGAACGTGAGCTTTAGTCACATCTAATCTTGGCTTCGCACTTTTGTAATCTTATTTTCAATATCAATAAAGAGTATCATTTTGTACAAATCTTTGTAATGTTCAACTTTTCTGCTTAGGACTTCTGTGCAACAACACCATCGCCAAGCTGTTATATTAGCCTTTATGGTATTCGCTTTGCACGAGAGAAACTTAGCCTCGCGCTACATCACGCCCAAGCAAGGATGATCAATTTTGCGGAACGGGGACATAACACAATACGGCTTTACATCCTTGGAATTTTGATTGAATTCTTTTGAGCTCTGATGTTGTTGTTTCCGCTGGTGACGCTCTCTTTCAATATTCTGCAGGATGATCCATATAATAAGTCTATATATTTTGTAAAATCTCACGCAAGAATTTGATTGAACGAAGATGATTTCAAGTAAGGCAAGATTGGCTGAGTTGCGCTGTGCAATATATACCAAAACTTAGGTCGATGTTAGTTATTCACGTGCGGGATCAAAAATATTTTTGGCCGAGGATGGTTTGGATTCAATTCATGAAATATTGTGTAGTCAACGATAGAGGTGCTATCGAAAAATGATATCGTCTGCACGATATACATGGATCATGCTTGAACTATTGAAGAATGGATCGTTCAGAGATTAAAAGTGTATCGATTGTGATTCCAAAATTATTTTGAGGATTTATTAAGTGACTCAATCCTGAGTGGTATATGTGGTAGCCTTGGAGATATTCGATGGAATTGAGGATCGGGGTGCCACTGAGTCTATCAACAAGCAAAGAAGAAGTGCAAAGCCTTGGAATAAGTTTTACGGACCTAGTAGTGATATTGAGGTCTCTTGTGAGATTGATTCAGGCAAACTGTAAACGACGTGCATCGGATTCAGATTGCGCTGACTATAAGATGCAAAATGATAAGAGTAAATATATCAATCGCAAAAAGTTAATGTGAAACGAAATGGATAACTAGTCGAAGAAATCGATATGGATCATATGGAAAAATGTTGATATAAAACTGAACAAAATTGAATTTTGAATTTGACTAAGGAAACATAGCACGGTGGAAAATATCATGCATAAAAACGTTGATTTGAAGATACGGGAATGACTTTAAGAGATTTAGATGAAATTGTTCGATGGCTTAAGATAGACAGATAAACATATATGATTTTGAGTTTGAACAAATTGATCATAAAACTAGGTCAGAAGATAGCTATAGTTGATTTGATCTTGAATATCGAAGAGCTGGTTTTATACCCAGTTCGGATGATATTATTAGTTGTACAACTCAAAGTTTATTGCAAAAGAAAGATAGTCAGGTTATGTATATCACCGATGGTATTAAGGCGTATCAAAGATCGATGTACGATAACTCGGGGTACTCTGATTCGAGAAATGATGATCGTGTGGAATGTTCTTCTTTGAATGGATTCTATACTTTAGAATTTTGATAATAACAAAATTTGGATGACTTGATTATCTAAACTTGGAGTATACGTGAATGGATGTTAGGCGGACTATGCAAAAGGGTAATATTGATGGATTGGATGATCAAGTATTGTCATGACTCAGGGATTTATAGTAGGCAATCTTGTAATGTTGTGATGAGATAGATGCACAGATTGAGGGCTAGTAGGTTTGGAAAATTTAAGTGGGCTAGTAGGTTTGGAAAATTTAAGTGAAATTATGATGGATGAATTATGATTGATGTTATGCGACTTGAGAATTGGAAATTGATATTGCAACTTGTGATCGATGGATTATGACTTTTGGTTTTGTAGTTGAGGTATACAAATTTGGATCAATAGGTCTATTAGAGGAATTGAGGATTGCGAGTTAAGAGTGTTTGCCATTGAGTATCAAAGAACAGAACAGTTTTATGGGAGGACTGAACTTTAATTCACAACTACAAACTCGCTTGTACAAAAGAAAGCCTAGGAACAAAACCTAGAAAAAGCAATCTAAGTACAATTATTTAATTTGGATTCTGGAGGGTGACGGTGGAGGCTCGAGAAAGTGTTATCAACTCTGTCCTACTCCTTGGATGATCGAACGCAACCTCGGCTCCGGCGAAGAAATGCTCTCTCTCTCTCTGTTCGGATCAGTCTCTGTGTTACTCTCTATGTCTCTGTGTGCAAAGGAATAGTCCCATGCTATTTATAGAAGTTTGTGATGAGTGGGGCACAACAGCCACGTGGCCACATCCTTGTAACTGTGCCTTGAGAAGTGGGCAGTTGGGGATTGGTTAAGATTAATCTTGATCTGTTTGTTGCAATAAATCTGGACTGTTATGTTGGTTGAAATAAATCTGAACTGTTATGATCTGTTGGTTACAATAAATCTGAGTTGTTAAGACTCAGTCAACTTCTTCCACGTGTCCCAACTGCTACTAGGTTGCGAGCCGCATGAAGGACTATCCCCCTGTCTGAGCCGCATGAGGGTGGCCTCATAACCGAGCCGCATGAGGGTGGCCTCATAACCCAGCCGCATGAGGATGGCCTCATAACCGAGCTGCATGAGGGTGGCCTCACAACCGAATCGTATGAGGGTGGCCTCATAACCGAGCCGCATGAAGGCCACACAGGCGATCCACATAGAGAACTTTCTTTGGACTTTGTGAAATATGTCCGATATCATGAAGATTCTCTCTTCTTTTTATGAGCATGTTGTGTCTCTTCTTTATGTCAGAGCCATCATGTCAGAGCTGTCACTTTGTGTCAGAGCATTATTGGCCAGCTGTATGGAGTAATCATGGCCAACTTTATGGGCCTATTTCGAACTGCATAAGGCCACGTGGCTTTTTCTGAGCCGCATAAAGCTATCTGAGCCGCATGAAGCTCTTTGAGCCGCATGAAACCCCCCAAGTTCTGAGCCGCATGGAGTTTCTGGGCCGCATAAGAATTTATTATTACTTTTTTCATGCTTCTACAAGACCCCCTTCAAAGTTTTCAATTTGTAAAATTGAAATACTTTGAATAAGAAGCATGGGTATATCCGCATAAGCTCTTCATGCCACATAGAATTCTCTGGCCGCATGGTCTTCTCTGGCCGCATAGGCTTCTCTGGCCGCATAGACTTTTCTGGCCGCATAGGCTGGTCTTTGTGCCACGTAGGCGTCTCATTAATTGCTCTTGATTCATTTTTGATTTAAAGCCGTCTTTTGTATAGGATCCCAAGAGTCGGCATTAAATATTTAGATTTGCCTTGATGATTCTGAGCATTCTTTTTTGCATGAAAGGGTATAGAATCCCAAGGGTCGGCTTTATCTTCTAGGCAGCACAAAACCCGAAGCGTCTATCGGTTCACATGCCCTTGCTAGCCTATAAATATGAGTAATTTTTGAAGAGAAAAGTTCTTTACTATCTCTTCTTTCTTCAAGCTTTCTTGCCCTAGTCGCCGTCTCTTCTTCTCCGTCGATCTTCAATGGCTCCCAAGGCTTTCTCCAGTGCTGCGGCGAAGGGCAAAGGAGTTGCCTCCTCGTCAGCGATCCCAGTTCACCCCGACGTTTATCCTGTCATTGACGGTAAGAATGCTGGAAGAAAACTGTATGGATTCAAACCCTAACCACAACGGCTATGTCGCATGTTTTATGCACGAGCCTTTCTCGTTGGCATATTTTTCATCTTTATTGAACTATTTAAGTTTGGTATGATGAATCCGTATATGCTGTGTTGTATGGGCCGCATGAACGTCTCATATTCGGGCCGCATGAGAGTTGCTTCATGATTGAGCCACATGAGGGTTGTCTCATGACTGAGCCGCATGAGATTTTTCTTGTGGCCGCATAAACACCCTATGAACTGGGCCGCATGAAGATCCACCAAACAGAGCCGCATAAGCTCCTTTAAACTGGGCCGCATAAAGACCCACTTAATCAGAGCCGTATAAGCTCATTTAAACTGGGCCGAATAAAGACCCACTTAGCTCCTTTAATTAGGCCGTATAAAGACCCACTTAATCAGAGCCGCATAAGCTCCTTTAAACTGGGCCGCATAAAGACCCACTTAATCAAAGCCGCATAAGCTCCTTTAAACTGGGCCGCATAAAGACCCACTTAATCAGAGCCGCATAAGCTCAGAACACACTAAGTGGTTTTCCCTGGCCATCTTCTAACTTGTTTCTTTTGTCTTTTTTCAGTGAAGTTGCCAGTCAATCCTGTGGGAGAACTCTTGGTAGGTCATCCCAATCTGCTGTGGGTGTGAGGTTTGATAATTTAGTTGATTATGTGTCGGATCAGCTTCCCAAAGATGAACCTGAGGAGAGGCTGAGAGATATCAAGAACCAGTCCTTCTACTTTCTCTCGGGTATGATGAACTTGAGGAAATTAGGGGGCCAACACCTAAAACCTGCGTTCCTCTTTGGGGATGCCCTAACTGTGAAGAATCCTAACGTTTTGGATATATCTGAAAGTTGGAGTTTTTCTTCTAATGGGGTGGCAATCCATATACCTAAGATGGAACGCCACTTTCCACTGTCGTGGTTCAACATGCTGCCAATGGACATAAAAATGGTAGACTCCTTGACTCCGAGCCGACAGAGGATATTTATGGGCGACATTCACTATAACAGAAACTTGGGGTCGGTAGTCGCGACCAGGACATCGATCAGCTGCTACGTGATGGGGTTGGCCCCGGGTAGCTTCTTAAATGTGTAGGTTTCCAACTTCAGGTTCTCTCAAGCTGACACTTTCATGAACCAGCTTGCTCAGAAGGGGTCCTACCCCATTGGTCGGTTGGCGCTGCTGAATTAGATGAACCCCATCCCTTCGTGGTCCAACTTGACCATGTAGATTTTATGGACATACAAAAATCTTCTGCACGAGATCGGCTTTTATCATGCCATTCGGGGCACCTATTACGGTCTGCCCATAAATAAGAAGTTGTTCATGGCTTTGCTTGAGATGTATAATCGTCGTACAGGGACCTTCTTTACGCCTGGAGGGGAGATGGGACTTACTCTCCACGAAATACGTGAAGCCTCCAGGCTGGCCTGGGGAAATGAAGTCTTCGAAGTGTATACCCCCACGAACGAAGAGTTCGAGGAGTTGGAGCAGCGGTTCCCAGGCTTTATTGCTGTCTATCGGGAATTGCTGTGTCACCACAGCACATGCCAGCAGATGTCGAAGAAGAAAAATGACAGCACGGATGGGAACCTTCCTCATACGAAGGCCTGGCTCAGTTACCTTTTTAAGCTTGGTGCCTCAGGCCGGGTTTCTCCCCGAAGTCCTTGAACCCAGAAGGAGGTGCAGGACCAGGTATCGACCGCCAAGAGGGTGAAAACCACCGGCAACAGATTTAGGAGTCAATCTGACACTTTTACTTATTTTTATCAGGATACTCAGAAGCTGTCCGAGAAGGCTCTTCTGGCAGAATTTCTGATGGTATGGCTACGAAACTGCGTAGTTTCGGGAGGGGCTGGCTCTATTGAGAGAATCAGCCGTAACTTTATCCTTCCTGCAGTAAAGCTAGTCTTTGGGGCCAGACTAGCTCTCCTTTCTGCCATGGTGTGCAGCATACATCGTGGCCTCCGCACTTTCTCGTCCAAGGTTATAGCCCGTGATATGGCGAAAGACTTTGAGCGAATCGAGCTGCCCTATCATTATCTGAGGGGTGGCTGTTGATACACTACTAGTTTTTGATGAGGCATGGTCCAGAAGACGACGTAACTGTGGATGATGCCTTCATCTTCCAGTATCGTCGTATGCCCTGGGAGTGTATTACCATACCAGCCTGTCAGATGGCGCTGGCGAGAGTGGACAGATACACCTTTTTTATGTCTGTCCTTTATTTTATAAATGAAGAAGTGAATGGTATACATCTTGATGGTACTGGGCCTCCCCACCTCTTGTCCGATAAGATGCTCCTCTGGTTGTAGAACATCCATCATGCACACCTGGTATATCGCAATCGCAACTCTGTCTTCCTGGAGCCTTACTTGGCCAGTCGGTTCTTCCGACAGTTTGGGTATAGTCAGCTGTTCCTGGACAATCCCAGCTCCTGCCTGGGTTTTGAGGGTAGTGTCCTTGACGGCATCTGGGCTTGGCACTACTATAACACGGTTTATACCCACACCAGCTTCTCCATGTCTGATGCTAGGGAGTCATGGCAAATTTTGTACTTGGCAGCTCTGTACCATGTTATGGTGAACAAGCCCCCTCATAATTTTGACCCAAGTACCAGTTTTATTGTTGGTACTGGCTTGAAGGAGAAGCCGAAAGGGTCCAAGACGAAGAAAAGGAAGAAGAACACTGTCGATGTGTCTGACTCGGAGTCCATCAACGTAGATGAGGAGGATGACACTGATGACTTGTCTCTTCCTCCTGCCGATGATGTGGTGACAGATCAGGCCCCTGTTGTGCCTAGTCCTTCATGAAAGCGAAGCAGGCATGGGTCCGCTGTTGGCGGCATAACTTACTCTCAGAAACGGGCTGCGGTTAAGCCTCGTGGGCCAATCATTAGGGAGAGAAGCGAGAATGTTGATGCCGTTTCGGAGGTAAATCGAATTACGACCATCTTTTTTAGCTTTTCTTTTCTGTACTATGATCTGATCATTCTTTTTTTCTTTGTAGGCGTCAGAAAAAGTAGATTCTCGAGAGCCGGCTACTGTCTCTGAAGTCGACCTGGCTTTAGCCACTGTAATTAGTGATATGAGTGTTGAGCTTATTTCTGCCAGGGTTATCCCGGCGACGGCTGAGGTTCCTTCTGTTGCTGACCTCTCAACTCAGGGCGATATGGGCTCTACTGAGCTAATCCCCGAGGTTGCTGAATTCTAGCCGGGTGATGCTGACCCCATTGCGTCTACCTCCGGGGCGGCTAGGGCAGAGGAACCAGCTGCATTCGGCTCAGATGTCGCTAGTGAGGAGGATACAATGGCTGTGAGCGATCCTCAGCTTCAACAACCCTCCCCTGGTAAGCTAAGTCAAGTCTTGACTAGTGAGGAGGTTTATTTGCTCTATCTTCATATCCTTCGGGTTAAGCTGATCGATGGTTGCTCCGGACATACAGGTCCTGCTCCTTCACTGCCAACGACGAAAACCATCGAGAAAGAAGTCACCAGAGGGGATCTGGTAGAAGAAAGTATGCCTCCTCTTCCTTCAACTCATATCGAATGGCCTCCTGTCGGCTCGAGTTTGGAAGAACAGGCAGTAGAATGGTCGGGACGGGGAGAAATGATCTCTGCAACCTCCTTGATTCATGTGGCTCCGGAGGTCGACCTTTTCATCCTGCCCAGTTTCCAGATCCTTCGGGCGGCGGAGGAGGAGATGGCCGCTATTCAAGCGTCCTATCGCTCGGAACTTGTTTCCCTAGTGGCATGGGCGTCAAGTTCTGGTGTATCTTCTTCAACTCTACCAACTACTCTTCCTCTGACGCCGTCTTCTTTGGAAGTTCTCGATGAATCGTCGAAGGATGTGCTTGATAATTTCTACCGCCACCTGAATCGAGGGGTTGAGGCTGCCGTAGAAAGGGGAACATCTTTTGCATTGGCCCATCAATGTGCTCGTGGCCATATTGAACTTCTCAAAACCCTCCCCGGTGGGGCAGGGATGGTTGATCTTTTGGAGCCAAAGTTACTAGAAGCTGATCAGCTGTTGGCTCAGTATCAAGGACTGTGGCAAGTTAATCTGTCTTCAGAAATAGATCAGGAGCGTGCCTTCCATTTAACTGCCATGGAAAAGGTAAGGATGGTACGGGAAACGTTCAAGCTCGCTCTGATGAAGGACCTCCAAGATTTATAGCTGAAGTATGATCAATTAAGCCACAATAGAGAGGACTGCATCCCTCGGAAAGAGGCCGCCTCTCGTGGGATAGCTGATACCAAGGAGCAGATCCTCCAGCTTCAGAGAAAATTGGTTTCTTTGGAGTCTGAGCTGCAGGCCTCGCACGAAGACAAGGAGCTAATTTTCTGGGAGACCGACAAGGTCACCCGAACCTCAGATGCCTTGGAGCGTGCACTGAAGAGGCTTGAAGACGGCTGGCAGGCACACGCGTATCTGGAGGATGCAGAAAAGATGAGACAAGAGGCTGAGTATCGGGCCACCATGAGAATTGAGCGATCGACGTCCAAACTGAAGGATCAGCTCCGAGAATTATGTGTCACCGAACCATGATCGGCTTTTTCTTTCTTTCTTTCTTTATGTTTCTTCATCTTTTTGAAAGGGACGTGGTCCCAAAAAATGTAGTACTTTTGATTTAAATAAATGACTTTGTTTGCATCATCTTTTATCTGTCGTACTTGTACTGCATCTTTGGTATTATGTGTTTGCCCTACTGGGGGACTTTCTGTGGACCTATTATCCTTGGCATACCTTAGTTTTAGATATGGATAATAAGTTTGATAGGGATACCTAGAACAACTCCACGGTAAGGTGGATAAGGAAGTTCTTGGTATCGAACGAAAGAATGCCATGGAACAGCTGGGTTCCAGAGGCATGAGATTGTGAGAAATGAGGCACGTGTACTAGAGAACCTAGTACAGCATTTTGTGGTCAACTGCGGATATTTGTGGTCAACTGTGGACATTTGTGGTCAACTGTGGACATTTGTGGGCCTATTATCCTTGGCGTACCCTGGTTTTGGGTATGGATAATAAATTAAGAGAAAACTGACATACTTACTCAGAGGTAATAAGGACGTGGTAAATACGGGAGCTTTACAATGGAGTCTTCCTACTCAGAGGTAATGAGGACGTGGCAGAAGTGGACTCCACGAAGGGTACATAGAACAACTCAAAGGTAATATGGACATGGAAGTTCTACGTAAAGGGTAGTTTGTTTTTGATGGAAGAGAAACAACTCAGGGGTGACATCGACGTGGTTGTTTCTGAAAATTTGTGGATCTGTTACCCTTTTTTATGCACAGAAAGCACGGGTAATAGATTATAAGGAAAATGCTCGTTTAGGAAGCAAGTTCAGAGGTATGAGCATACATAACTTACTACCCAGAAGATGCGATATGGATTCATTTAGAGTTACCAGAGTATAAGTTCAGCGGTACCTAAGGGTACATAACTCAACAATCTAGTTGATTCGGCGGATGTCGTTTAGACATAGTATTTCTTCAGGAACTTTCCGTTGATGGGCATCATAAGCAAGTCTCCGTTTTACTTTGCGAGGCGGTATGCACCATTGGAGAATACTGCCTCGATGATAAATGGGCCTTCCCACTATGGCTGAAACTTGTCGGCAGTTTTGTGAGTCATAACCATCGGCCTCCGAACTGCCAAGACGAGATCGCCTACTTGGAATGTTCTGAGTTTAACCTTCTTGTTGAACGCTCCAGAGATATGGGCTTGGTAAAGCTCGATTCGCTGTTGAGCTAGCAGGCACTTTTCATCTAAAGCCTCCAACTCTTGTAACTGACGACGGTAATTATCATCTGTCGTCAATCCGTAAGTGTGGGTGACACGGAGCGAGGGGATTTGAGTCTCTAATGGGAGAACTGCCTCACTTCCGTACACCAAAGAGAATGGTTGTTCCCAGTGGCCGTCCGGACTGTAGTACGATATGCCTATAAGCATTCACTAAGCTTTTTATTTCAGTCACGTTTGTTTGAGGACACGAACTTCTTGAGAAGCTTGATTATAGTTTTGTTGAATGCTTTTGCCAAACCATTAGCCGCCGAGTTGTATGGTGTTGAAGCAACATTCTGGATTCGATGTTTGTCACAAAATCGATATAAGATGTGGCTTGCGAACTGCAGACCATTGTCGTGGATGATCCTTCGGGGCAGTCCAAAGCAATAGATGACGTGATGCTTGAAGAAGCTGATCATGTTTGATGTATTTACCTCTGCAAGCGGGACAGCTTTCTCCCACTTGGAGAAGTAATCCGTAATTGTCAGTATGAAACGGTGTCCTCTGGATGAAGGTGTGGTGATTGGACCAATGATATCCATCCCCCACGCCTCAAATGGCCAGGATGCCACCGTCGGATGTAGGAATTCGGATGGTTGATATATGAAATCTGCATGGACTTGACAGGCTTTACACTTTCTTGCATAGTCTATCGCATCTGCTACCATTGTAGGCCAGTAATAGCCCATCCAGCGAAGGCGGTCTTGTAATTTTGGGCCAGGTTGATGGGCCCCACAAACGCCGTCGTGAGCTTCGCGTACTGCTTCTCTGGTTTCTGAATTTGACAAACACCAAAGCAGTAGTCCATCGTAAGATCGTTGATACATCATCTTTATCTCTGTATCATAGAAAAATCTGAGATAACTTCTTCTAATAGAGGTGGCTTCCTTTGGGTTTTTCGGTAAGATGCCATAGACTGCAATGTCGATAAATAGGAGCCTCCAATCTTGCGTGTCATCGATCGTCAGAGCAGAATAGCTCTCAACAAATTGGACGTTGTTCTTAGGACAGACTAATTCATGGCTATTACGTCAACCAAATAATGAGTATAATTTGGGACCGCTAGAGAAGCAGCCAGTCCTGCTAAGGCATCGGCTTCAATATTCTGGAATCTTGGAACATGTTCTATGAAGAACCCTTTCAAGGACGTGATGATGGCAATTGCTATCTGATGATAGGGGTCATATCTTCATGGCGAACTTCATATAAGCCCTGGATCTGGTTGACAATTAACTGTGAATCGCTATATGCTTCCAGGTACTATACCTCCAGTTCTTTCGCAAGTCGAAGACCGATAACCAAGGCGTTGTACTCGGCCACGTTTGAACAAGGTTCCGTGAGTGAGTATGCCCGATTAATCACCAATCCGAAAGGCGAAATCAGTACCACTCCGACCCCAACGACGATATTGCCCTTGGGCCCGGTTCTTGAAGCACCATCGAAGAACAGCCGCCAGACGGTATCATGGGAAGCCATTTTTGAATTGGCGACCTCGTCTGAGGTTTTTTTCGTATATTCTGGTTGACTCCGAACCTAGATGGGCTGCTAAAAAGTCTGCCAGAGCTTGACCTTTGACAGCCTTCTGCGGGACGAAGATCATGTGGTAGGGGGACAATAGTATCGCCCAGGTAGCAAGACAAGAGCTGAGTGCTCCTGGAATTGTCATGAGGACCCTTAGAGGGTTGACTCGTGATATAAAATGGATGGTCTGTCCTGTAACATAGTGTTGCATCTTCTGGATGGTGAACACCAAAGCGAGATATTCCTTTTCTACGGTGGTGTATCAATGCTCAGGCCCTATCATCATTCGGCTGAGATAATAGATAGCCTGTTCATGTCCTGCATCATTATTTTGTGCTAGTAGAGCACCGAAGGAATGCTCCATCGCTCGCACGTAAAGCAAGAACGGCTTTCCAGCAACCGGGGCTACCAGGACTGGAGGGTTTGACGGATATTTTTTAATGTTGTCAAAGGCACGTTGGCACTCTTCATCCCATACAAAGGAAACACCTTTCTTCATGAGGTGGGTGAATGGTTGACATCACCCGGAGAGGTTAGAGATAAACCTCCTGATATAAGCTAGCCTCCCTTGAAGGCCTCTAAGTTCTCGGAGATTTTTCGGGGGACCCATCTCCATGATTGACTTCGTCTTCTCAGGGTCTATATGGATTCCCTGGGCCGTAATGATAAACCCCAAGAATTTCCTGCTAGATACGCCCAAGAAGGATTTGGTGGGATTCATCTTCAAGTTGTGTGCTCGCATCAGATCGAAGACTGTCTTCTGATCGTGGAGATGATCTTCCTTAGAACGGCTTTTGACGGCGATGTCATCGACGTAACACTCTACGGTCTTACACAGGTGATCTCTGAAGATGACGCTCATAGCTCGTTGATATATGGTACCAGCATTCTTTAAATCGAAGGGCATGACTGTGTCACAGTACACACCAATTGGCATTCAAAATGATGTATGCTTTTCGTCGTCAGGAAACATCTTTACTTAGTTGTATCCTGAGAAGCCATCCATGAACAATGTGTGCTTAAAGCCACATGTGTTGTCAATTATTATGTCCGTAATGGGGGAGAGAACTCATCCTTAGGACATACTTCGTTCAAATTTTGGAAGTCGATGCAGATTCAGATCTTCCCATTCTTCTTGAGGACCGGTACTATGTTGGCGACCCAGTCGAGATATTGTCCTTACGGATGAAGCCGCTAGCTATTAGTTTGTTGACCTCAGCTTCAATAGAGTTCATGATGTCAGGGCAGAATTGTCGTTGCTGTTGCTTGATCGGCTTTACATCCGGATGAATGTTGAGCTTATGGAGTACAATCTCGAGGTTTAGCCTTGACAAGTCTTCATAGATCCAGGCGAACACATCAATGTACTCTCTGACGAGTTACAAAAATGACTCCTGCTCTTCGTTTGTCAGGCTTTTGCTGACGAAGATTGGCTTTGGAGAGGATTCATCACCGAGGTCAACTTGCATGACCTCATCTTCGGTTGGAGGATCTCTCTGTTCGAAATGCTTCTTCCACTGTACATCTAGCTGTTGAACCTAAGGCTCTAACTCGAGAAGCTCGAGTATATCTTTCTTTTCTTCATAGGCGTCAGTAAATGCCATATTGACAGACAAAACTTGCCTGAATATGTCCCCGATGCTGACATCCGAATCAGAAGTGGGTGATCCGGTCGAATGTGAATGCCAGTCACATTCCTCATCTGAGCTTTCAGGAGTTGTTGCAGGTGTAACATAGCCTAGACCACATCTAGTTTTGTTGTAGTAATCTCGTGGTTTTTCAGCTGGTACTGTAATTGTATAGGTAATCGCCGGCCAGTGCCGTAGTTCAAGCCTAGCGTAGCCTTCTTATCATACCCTTATTTTTGCATAAGGTACTTGGATCGGGAGCTATACAGTTAAAGGGACAGTCTTCCGGTGTCGGGTTCGAGATCAACTTTTTCTATCCTGAAAGGCTGTGGATCATTCTTCCGGCCAAAGATGATTGTATGGTCCTCTTCCTCAACTATAAAGCAAGCGCCTTCCATAGAAGTGAGTTGGTTCATGGTATAGACGTTTGTCACTTGTGTGTGTAGGTTGGTGCATATACCGTGTTCCATAGCGTACATCATACAAAGCTTATTAAGCTCGAGGTAGTTAAAAGATAGCCCTTTATTGATAAAATAAGGTATCTTTTCAGGTGGGATCACATCGTCAGCAGAAGGAACATCAGTATAGGCAGCCACATACTTGGCTAGCTCTAATTCCTCTTCAGCTACCCCCTGTATCAATAAAGACTGGGAGGATGACTTGGGCAGCTTGATCATCAGGGGCTCCACTGGTGGTGCTGAACGTGGGGTTGTAGGTGCACTAGAAATCCCTGGCTTAGCGCTTGGTGCTAGACGTGGAGTTGTTGGCTCACTAGCAATCCTCGGGTTAGCGCTTGGCTGTCGACTTGTCCTGGGAAGACGAATCGTCATAGGCTTCACAGAAGGGTTGATCTCTTTTGTTTGTCGTTGGCCGGCTCTTGGCAGGCTGATTGTCAGTGGCTCCGTGGTGGGTCTCGGCCCTTGGCCAGACCATGGCAGTCGGATTGTCATCTGCTCCTTTTGTGTAGTGAGCACTGGAAGACTAGTTGTTTCTCTACGCAGAGTGGCTGTAAGAGGTGCAGTCCTACCTAGTTTGTAGGGTTGGAGATGGATTCTTAAGGGTTCCTCAGGCCCTGTAATGGCCTCCGTCTG
Organism: Iris pallida; assembly: GCA_029216955.1. Taxonomy (NCBI): domain Eukaryota; kingdom Viridiplantae; phylum Streptophyta; class Magnoliopsida; order Asparagales; family Iridaceae; genus Iris; species Iris pallida. Next base: position 19,533,243 of record JANAVB010039219.1, read on the forward strand.
CTCTTGAACATCCTCCTTGATCAAGTGCTTCTTTGATTTCACATACAAGTAGGAATCCGAATAGTTGGATTCGACCACTTTAAAAGGATCGATGTCGACAAATTTTGTCTTTACGAAGCCGTGCTTGTCAACGTATTTGAAGCATTGGTGTAATATGGAGGGCACGATCATATAGTCATGTTTCCACGGATGCCCCAGGAGAATATTGTAGGAGGTATCTGCGTCTATAACATAGTAGGTTACTTCCGACTAAAGGTCGCCAATTTGGCACTTCAGGCGAATCATTCCAATGGAATAGCTTCTTCCTGAATTAAAGCCGCTGATGGCGGTGCTGGTAGGAGTCAGCCGATGCATAGAGATGCGCAGGAGGTGAAGCAAGCTCTTCGAAATAATGCTTATCGAAGAACCGGGATCAATGTGCATCTGATCCACCTTGATGTCGCCGACGTATCCAGTATAATACAGAGGGCGATCGTGCAGGTTGGTCTTGATAAGCATGTCCTGTGGAGTGAACACAATGTTGGGCATTACACCTGTACAAGCGCTATCTTGGAGATCCACCGACGAGTTCTTTCCTGTAAGATTGACCTGAGCCAGATATGCGTCGGCATTCTGGAGTGCTTCGCTCAGTGCGATGCGAACATCTTTGGAGAGTCTCAGGAGCTCATATAATGACAATTTGGCCGGTGTGTTGGCCAATTGCGCCAGAATGTCAAAATTATACTCTGCAGCCCCTCTGGTACGTCTATACGGAGCGGCTTGTCAAAAGGGTCTCCTTTGGCTTCGGCGTATCGGCCGGCGGCGGTTGAGAAGGTCCTGGGGAGCCAGCAGTGGTCGGCTGGCATTCTTCAGCCGAGTTATCCGGTGTAGGTTGAGTTTGTGCGCCAGACCGGGTAACAACGGCTGTCGCTTCTTCGATGTCGGCTGAGATTGTGCGGCAGGACTTGACTTTTTTTCCTTCTTCTTGCCAGTAGAGGGTGATGCTGGCTGGGTTACTTCAGATACAAAGTCTGGTTGGACCCACATGACCTTTCCTCGTGATGTGGTGAGGGGTACCAGCCCAGCAGCCTGGTCTCGAGGAGGTGGAAGATTAGCGACCTCTATTTTTTCCCGGGAGACGGGTACTACGCCGTATTGGGTCCTCGTCGGTGGGAAGCTGCCGAATTGGACTGATACCATGTTGGCAGCACCGTCACCTCCTCAAAATCAATGGCCAGGGACTTGGAGTCGATGAGGTTCTGGATGTACCGCTTCAATTAGAAGAAGTCTTGTGTAGCATGGTGGACGTAGCGATGGTAGTGACAGTACATGGGGCTCTCTATCTCTGCAGGTCGAGGTTCACGCCTTGGCGGAGGGAGCTGAATTCTATCTCCTTGTAAGAGCATGTCAAAGATGGGCTTAACATGACTATCCTCGAAGGAGTAAGTCATCTGTGGCCACTACTTTTCTGTCTGCTTCGGTTCGGGCTTCTGGACTGTGTCGGCCACCATAGTCTGTTTGCCCTTGTTTTCTTGGTTGTTGGAGGAATTACCGTCGTTGTTGTTGTTGGCATTAGGGCGCTTGCCCTTGTCCTCTCCATCCGATATGTGCAATCCCAGTTGGCGAGCTTTCTTCAACTTGGCTTCTGAGCTAGTGGCGCTGATGATAAAAGTCTTCCAGTCCTTAAATTGACTTTCGCCCATCTAGAGGCTGATTGTGGGGAGCAGCCTCTTTTGGAAAATTTTAATTAAGGAAGAGTCCGGGTTACCAGAGGGCAACTTCATCACGGTTTGGCAAAACCGTACAATGTAGTTCCTTGTCAGCTTCTTCTCTCCTTGAACAACGTCCATGAAGGTCGACATTGTCACATCTTGTCCTACCTCATAGAACCTCTCCAAGAACATATGTTTGAAGCCAGCGAAGGAATGGATGCAGTTGTCCGGCAAGTTGCGGTACCAGTCGAAAGCGACTCCCTCCAATGCCCCTACGAACACTCGTGTAAGGATGGCATTGTCATGTGGCAGATGATCTATTGTGACCTCAAAGTAGGTCACATATCGGCTTGGAAATGTCTTTTCGTCATAAGGGTTGATGTTAAAAGGTATGTATCGAGGAGGGAAGGGGACATCTCTCCATGCCGCTGGATACAGCTGTCGTATCTTGAGGTCCTAAGAGTTTTCTCGGGTGAAAAACATTGCCCGGAGCTCCTAGACTTTTTTTTCGCCTCCCTAGCCTCTTCTGCAGCAGTAAGAGCCGACATCCCGGTGGATTGTCGTCCGGGGTTGGTACGGTTGTGTTTGAGTCCATATTGACAGTGGGACCCAAGTTTGTTTGGCCCGGTGTCCCTCCTTGGAGAGCCGGTAGGGCCGCCTTGATCTCGTCTACTGACTTGACCAGGGTTTGAAGTATGACCTCAAGAGTGTCGAGGCGCTATCGATCGCTGAGACCGTCCTGGTCATTCTCAGTCATAAATGCTGTTCTCACACGAGGAACAGTGGAAGGAACTGTGGAGGATGTGCTCTCCGAATCATACCCCTGAATGGAGAAGTCGTCGAAGTATGTGGGAATGTTCTCCTTCGGCTCGGACACTGAGGAAGTGCCACCCCCTGCTTTGGAGGTTGCCTTATCTTGGCACTTGTGGACGTCTTCAGGGACGTCAGAATCTGCTGCATCTGTCGGGGAGATTATCTCCCCGGGTTGATCTTCTTGGAACACCGGATTGTTGTGGATGTTCCGGGGAGTGCTACCCCCATCTTCGGCTACCTCCAGGGATGTAGATGATGAATCTCCAAGTGTTGAAGATTTTATCTTCGAGCGGGTGCCTTGATAAACTCCTCCTATGGTGGTTGTGGACAACCGCTTGGATGAGAGTTTCTTAGCCGCGCCAGTTGAGATCATCGGGCAAGAGACATTTACTTTCTTCCATCCCTTGCTGGTAGGGAATTTTTGGGTAGAATTGCAAGAGGCGAAATGAAGGACCTCGTCTCCTGAGCTTTGTTCTAGGACCGGTCCTGGCTGCTGCAGCCGTTAGAAGACGGACCGCCGGTCCTCTTGTACTACTGTTTTGTTGTAGCAGCAGTTGACGATGACTTGAGTGTAGTGATGTCCATGGAAGGACTCTCTGCACACCAAGATTTTCTCTCTTTCCTTGTGCTTGTGGAGGATCACATCACGCAAGTCTAGTGCATCTCGAGCAACCTTTACACTCGTTTTGTGGGTCCGGGAATCCCGAGCACACGAGTGTGTTGGCATCATATTTGCTCCCTGATGTGGGACTAGTAAAAGTACTTGCCCCTGATCATTGTTGGGAGACTCTTGAGAACCACCCTGTCCGTTGGCCACCGGGGGCTGGACACGGGTAGTTTTGTACAACTTTCTATCAGAGGCCCGCGTAACAGTTAACGGGACTCCCTGATGGTCAGAAGTTAGGACAGCTGACTGAGCTCGACGAGCCTGCGCTGTCCTAGACTTCTTCGCTCTAGTACCCGAGGGTGCATAGTAAAAAGAGTCCAAATTGTGTCGCACAGAGTCTGGCACATCCTCATGAGAGCTCATGAGGTCAGGAACGCATGAGAGCCGGTCAAAGACTGAACCTGAGCCACATAGGGTGGATGGCCTACGGCTGGGATTGGATGCCACATACGCCATCTCCCTGCGGCTAGGCTTGGCGGCCGCATAAGCATCCTGCATGTGGCTGGAAGTTGTGGGGGCTGCATAAGCGGTCTGCATGGGCTGAGTTTACCAGCCGCATGAGCTTTCTTTATGTGGATGGAGCTCATGGCCGCATAAGTCTTCTCCATGCAGCTGGGATTGGTGGCTGCATGAGCCTACATGCGGTTGGCGCCCTTATGTGTCTTCTTTTTGAACCGCATAATGTTTTCATTTTCTCCCGCAAGTCCAGCATCGTAGTGCTTTCCTTTGCCAGACTTGGGGACAGTAGGGTCCTCTACGGCCTGAAGTGGGGCCGCATGTGAGTCTTCTCCGCCGTCTTGGGCAACAGAGGAGACTTATTCCAGAGCTTGGGGAGAAGCAGCAGTTATGGGCCTCCACTCCCTGTGGGCCTTCTTCGTGCCGGCTTACTTTTGGACCGGGCTAGCGCTTCCGTCAGAGAGCATCTCTTCAAATGCTTGCTGGTCGAAGCGAACAACCAGCATCTGTTACGTGGAACCGAGCTTGGCTGCGTCTGATTGTATCACCAACTTCTCAGCAGTGGAGAAATTAGTCCCCAGCAGAGTCGCCATCCTGTTTGCCATTGAGTATCAAAGAACAGAACATTTTTATGGGAGGACTGAACTTTAATTCACAATTACAAACTCGCTTGTACAAAAGAAAGCTTAGGAACAAAACTTAGGAAAAGAAATCTAAGTACAATTGTTTAATTTGGATTCTGGAGGGTGACGGTAGAGGCTCGGGAAAGTGTTATCAACTCTGCCTTACTTCTTGGACGATCGAAGGCAACCTCGGCTCCGGCGAAGAAATGCTCTCTCTGCTCGGATCTGTCTCTGTGTTGCTCTCTATGTCTCAGTGTGCCTCTGTGTGCAAAGGAATAATCCCATGCTATTTATAGGAGTTTGTGATGAGTGGGCTGTACAGCCACGTGGCCACATCCATATAATTGTGCCTTGAGAAATGGGCAGTTAGGGATTGGTTAAGATTAATCTTGATCTGTTTGTTGCCATAAATTCGGACTGTTATGTTGGTTGAAATAAATCTGAACTGCTATGATTTGTTGGTTGTAATAAATCTGAGTTGTTAAGACTTAGTCAACTTCTGCCACGTGTCCCAACTGCCACTAGGTTGTGAGCTGCATGAAGGACTGTCCCCCTGTCTAAGCCGCATGAGGGTGGCCTCATAACCGAGCCGCATGAGGGTGGCCTCATAACCGAGCCGCATGAGGGTGGCCTTATAACCGAGCCGTATGAGGGTGGCCTCATAACCGAGCCGCATGAAGGCCACACAGGCGATCCGCATAGAGGACTTTCTTTGGACTTTATGAACTGTGTCTGATATCATGAAGATTCTCTCTTCTTTTTATGAGCATGTTGCGTCTCTTCTTTATGTCAGAGACATCATGTCAGAGCTGTCACTTTGTGTCAGAGCATTAATGGCCAGCTGCACAGAGTAATCATGGCCAGCTATATGGGCCTATTTCGAACCGCATATGGCCACGTGGCTTTTTCTGAGCCGCATAAAACTATCTGAGCCGTATGAAGCTCTTTGAGCCGCATGAAGCTCTCAGGGATTTTTGAGCCATATGAAACCCCCCAAGTTCTGAGCCGCAAGCAGTTTCTGGGCCGCATAAGAATTTATTATTACTTTTTCCATGCTTTTACAAAGAGTTATAAGATTTTGTCACTAAAACGCGTGTAATCGAGGATGATCGCGAACAGAATTAACCTAGGAATGACTTTGCTGAATGACTCGAACCCTTTGGACTGAACGCTGCGAATACAAATAGGAGAAACCTATACTCGAAGTTTAGAAATCAGAGTGATGTGAGCTTCGGTAGGCAACCTGGTATTGCCGATTGTGGTTTGACCTTAGGAATTGAGGGTGAGTGTTGTGACAATAGGTGCACGAAAGTATGAGTTTGAATTTAGCCTTATAAGTTAGCCTAACGGCTAGGTAGACGTTCCTGTACGGAGAGTTAGGAGTTGTGTGATCGACCCTAGTAAGAGTTGCCTAGGTAGATTATAGAGCTGGGGTAGCTAGTTATAGAATTGAGACTTGAAAGTCGAACAAATGTTCTTAGAAAGTTTTGAATGATCGATATGATTAGATTAAATGATAAAATTAGATATTGATGTTTGGTTCACAAGATGACTCAATTATGTGGGATCGAATTCTCTAATACGGAAGAAAGTTAACGACTAAAGATGAACTAGTGTTTCGAAGAAGTCAAGTTAATTCTTGAGGATGAAAATTGTACATGTCAGTTTCATTCAGATTCTTTATCACGAAGCTTGACTGAAATGCATATATTTTGGGGATGCCTTAAATATGTGCATGATCCAATTCAAGTGGTATGCTAAATTCAAAAAGACTGAAGGGAGGATCTAGAGGTGATAATTATTTTTATAAAATTGTATGCTAAGGGAAAATATTGATAAAGTATTGATCAGATGAGTTATCATATGTTGATTGAACAAATCAAATTTGTTGGATCGGATTTTGAGTGTAGAAAAACGTTGGTGGTCGTTATTTCGTGTGTTGATGAAATCAAATGTGTTTCAAGGGTTGATTATAAGCAAGTTTACTTGGATGGACTTGAATGATAGTATCAAATTGAGATCATAATTGGATGAGTGTAGTTGAGATATGCATAGTGAAAGATTCAGATGTCGAATGATTGTTTGAAGGATTAGAAAATTTTGGACCATATTGTAGGTTTATGTGGTCATGATCAGCTTGATTTTGATAATCGACTTAAAAATTCGAATATGATACATAAAGTACAAGACTACAGAAGACCACAACTATTCTCGTCAGTAAGATTTCTGTCAAATTATTACGTATTTTTTATTTGAGTCTAGGTTTTTGTAAGCTGGATATCACTGGCATTTAGTTGAACATCCCTACTCAAATAAAAACTACTTAAACCCAAAACTTCTAAATACCATGTAACCAAACTCGGTGCGAGTTTGCCCCAAATTTGGACCGAATTCGGTCCTCCTGAATTCCCACCTGGTCAGAATGACTACCTATTTTGTGGCTCCTAAACGTTTGGAAATTTGAACGTTACCTTAACCGAGTTCTGCCTAAACTCTAGTTCTAGAATTCCTATTACTAATCAACTCACTCTTGATATTCTCTATCCATACTAAGCCTTCTATTCACCAAAGAGCATTCAATCTTCACATTTCCAAGACAACTCACATTCTTCTAAGTGTTAGTATATTTCGATTAGAAGTGTTTGAGTTGTACAAGCTTGGTGTATCAAAGCTATTTAGTTAATGTTGAAGTTTGTTCATGGACTTCGGATAAAAATATGACGTTGTAAGAAATCGCAAGCCCTTCGGATAAAAGCTTATGTTTCCAAGATAGTAGATTTAACATCGAACAAGAGTACTCGAGCTTGGACAAGTCCTCTTAGATTGATACAAGAATAAAATCTCAGTGTTTGCGTATTGTTTCTATCTCGCTACTCAACTGCTTTTATATTATTGCATTAATTATCTGCCTTTACTTGTATTATTTTTAATTGGAGATATTACTTTCGCTACACTCTATTCACCCCTTCTAGAGGTGCCATCGATCCCATAATTGGCATCAGAGCTTAGTTTCTCTATGTTGGACTAAAACTTCTTGAAAAATGGCATAATTATAAACCAGTAATGGTGAAGGCCAGTCAATAAATAGGGCTCCTCTATTTGATGGCACAAACTACATTTTGGAAGACACGCATAAGCTTTTATCTCAAGTCACTTAATTTTGATATATGGTCAATTGTTATTGATAGTTATAAGAAACTAGCTCAAATCGTTATAGATGGAGCTTGGTTGAGAAACCACATGACAAGTATAATCATGAAAAGAAGCAAGCAACCCTTGATGCAAAAGCTACAAATGCTTTATTTTGTGCAGTAGATAGAACAAAATTCAATAAAGTATCAACATGTGCCACGTCTCACGAGATTTGGAAACTTCTTGAGGTAATTCTTAAAGGAACTTCACAAGTGAAAGAATCCAAAATCTCAAGACTTACACAAGAATGTGAGGCTTTAAGAATGAATCCTAATGAGACTATCTCTAACATATTTTTTCGTTTCTTAGATATTATTAATCCTTTATCTTCTCTTAAAAAAGATTACAACAATTGTGAAATGGTACGAAAGCTACTTCGTGGATTGACCAAGAACTGGAATCCTAAAGCAACAACTATAATTGAAGGGAGCGATCTCACATCAATGACTCTCAAGATGATTATGGGAAAGCTTATGATGCATGAGATGGATCTAAAGGAATTAAAAGAGTAAACACCAATAGAGAAGACTATTGCACTCAAAGCACTTCACAAGATGGACTCCGATGATAAAAGTGAGAATGACAGTTCAGACAATGATCAAATGGCCCTTATGACTTAGAACTCAGAAGATTTCTAAAGTGTGAGAAATCAAATAAAAATAAGAAAGATTCCAGAGATGACGAAGAGGCGATATGCTACAACTGCAAAAAAAAGGTCATATCAAGAAAGAATGTCCTACTATAAGAAAGGGAAGCAGATATGAACAATCAAGTAGGAGAACGACTTCAACCAGAAATTATGCTAATACCTAATATTTGGTGTGAAAGTGAAGCAAGTGATTCTGAAGAATAAGAAACACATCACAACACTGCAAATCTATGCTTCATAGCTACAGATGCAAATATAACTTCAAATCTACTATATGAAGATTTTGTTGACCCAAACTGGATCACAGTCAACCTAATCTTGATAAATAACAAATTAATATTTGGCATGATCCAAATCGACACATAAATCGTCATCAAGCTACAAATTAGACAACTATCATATATCAAGTCAGACAATCATCATCGACGACTGCTCGACAAATACTGCTGGAACTTGTCATCGGAAGTCTGTATTTTTACACTTTTATTGAGTCTAGGCTATTGTACGTTGAGTCGCACTGAGTACCTCAACCATAGACTAGATTACCAAAAGCTCCACAAACAAAATGTCAAGCTGCGAAAGCCCTACAACTGCCCATGAGCATTTTGTCTCCAAGGAGGCAGAGTTTGGGCCAAACTCTGCCCCCACACAGAGTTCGGGCCAAACTCTGCCCCCACACAGAGTTTGGGCCGAACTCTGTCCCCTGATTTTCAGGAGCTAATTTTTAGGGATTGCTTATTGCAAGTTGTCCAACGGCCAAAATTTTGAATATTTTGGACAGAGTTCTGGCTGAACTCTGCCTCCCATAACTAGTATATATAGGCACCCTTTTCTCCTATTTTAAATAATCCAATCTTCTCTTCTCTTTTACTCATATATCCTATACATCCTAAAGAGTTATACTCTTCTCATCTACTAGCCATAAAACTTTCCAAGCCTATAAGGGGCTCGGTGCGAATCAATTAGAAGTTTTCGTGCAAGAGTCTTGAAGAAGTCACTTGGAAAATTCTATGTTTTGCCTCAGCGATCTTTCAAGAAGTTGGCGTGCTCTTCTGAGTAAAGGCACGTGATTGTAAAGCTATTTCACAAATAGTGGATTTCAATCCTGAGCTAAAGTTCTTAGGCCTGGACTAGTCCTCCACGAGGAAAACCAGGTTAAAAATTGTTGTGTCTGCGTATGCTCTCTGATCTTTATTTACTTTTCGCACTTATACTCTGATTAATCATTTGCTAGTTGGGATTGAATAGAATTAATTTATTTAATTGTTCTTTATTGACACAAGTACTCTATTCACCCCCTCTAGAGTTGCCACACATACTTTAATTGGTATCAGAGTCATGTTCTCTTGATACAGGATTTACATCCTAGAGTTGATCCATGGCAACCACACAACCCATCTCTACCAACTCTCGTGAGGGTCAATCCACAAATAGGCCACCCCTATTTGATGGAACCAACTACACTTATTGGAAGACTAGAATGAGATTTTATCTTAAGTTCCTAGACTTTGACCTATGGACTGTAGTCACTGATGGCTACAAGAAACCTTCCAGAATAACTGTTGATGGAAGTCTCGTCGAGAAACCCCATGACAAGTATACTGATCAGAAGAAGAAACAGGCAAGTCTAGATGCTAGGGCTATTAATGCTCAGTTCTGTGCCATAGACATGACTGAATTCAATAGGGTCTCCACATGCACCACCTCGTAGGAAGTATGAAAGCTTTTGGAGGAGACTCATGAAGGGACCACATAAGTCAAAGAATCAAAAGTCAGTCGTCTAATACAGGAGTACGAGGCTTTCAAGATGAAGCCAAATGAGACGATCACACAAATGTTCACCAGATTTCTCGACATTATCAACCCGCTATCTTTCCTTAGAAAAGATTATTCCAACCATGAGAAGATACGCAAAGTGCTACGAGGATTGCCAAAGGTCTGGAACCCCAAAGTCACGGCGATCATCGAAGGCAATAATCTTACGACAATGTCATTAGAAACGTTGATGGGCAAGCTGATGACGCCTGAGCTCAATCTAAAAGATTTCGAAAAAATAGCCCCAAAAGAGAAGGAGATTGCATTGAGCACTCATCACCGAAGAACCAGCTCAGAAGACACTGATGACGATGACTCCGAAGGTGACGATCAAGCTCTCTTAGTTCGAAACTTCAAAAAGTTTCTACACTTCAACAAAAAGAAGAGAGAATAAAGAGATGATGAGGAAGAACCCACCTGCTTCGGATGCAAGAAGACAGGACATGTCAAGCAAGATTGTCCCTTAGCAAAGAAAGAAAGCAGATATGAGAAGCCGTATAAGAAGCCAACCACAAGAAAGTATGCCAACACTAGCGTATGGCATGAAAGCGAGGCTAGTGATTCAGACGAAGAAGAGGACTCTCCGCAAAACTTGGCTAACGTCTGTTGTCATGACCCGCACCCTGATTAGGGGCACGAGTACGTGGTTACGTTCAGCCTACGTCGCAGCATCGGCGGTAGAACGCTGTCTAGGTCATCTATAATACTACAACTAAACAGATAAAAGTACCTGTACAGTATATACACTCCGAATGGAGGTGACGTAGCAATACAGTCTCAATCACAAAGCAAACTAGGATAGATAGCATGAAAGGAAATATATGATAGATGAAAAAGAAGTAAGTCCAAATCCAACACAAGCCCAGATATATACAACATTACAGGGTCTCAAAATATAACATAGAAAGCTACAGTCTGAAAATACTAGCTGGATCGCAGTCCAGTCAAACCTAGCTAACCTACACTACTCTGGGAGTACAAAGTCTAGTGGCTCTACTAACAAGCCATGGTCCAGGTCTACTCCATCAGACTCGACCCCATAATAGGTCGAGTAGTCTGCCTCAGGGTCATCTAAAATATCTCAACGGTATCCTGTCAGGAAAATGAGCAAGTACAAACACTAACAGCAGTTCCATGTGAATTGACAAATTCTATAAGAGACAGTATAATAAACTACAAGACAAAGATATATGAAGACTTGGGAACCGTTTGGAAGCTGAATTACAACCCTTAAACCAAACAAAGACCGGGGTTGTAACCCTTCTCCCGAGCAGAACTTTATCTCCAATCAAGGTATAACATAAAGGCATGAAGAACATGTGAGTCACTGAATATCATAACATGGTAAGAAAGTACTAAATGTAGAACAGAACATGATATATGATAAGATAAGTAAATATAAAATATGCCTTGAATTATTAGAGCGTTATGTGATCGGCTTGGGAATCATGATCAGGCTTTCCATCCGACCGGCTTTGAACAATGTGTACAATAGAACGGTAAGGTCGATCACGATGGAAAGCTATGAACGATGTAGGGTAAGGCTTTACCCGTCGTGAGGCGAGGGTATAGCTATGAACAATGTGTACAATAGAAAAATGTGGGAATTTGAACACACAACCACTAATAACTCCCTATCCCCCGAATAGTATAAAGGATTCGGATATAACACGTCATGGCACGAGATTCAAAAGCAGGTGATCAGCCCACTCCCAAGTCCATGTCTATACAAGTACAAGTAACAAGTCGAGTCATGTACCAATATACCAAGTAATCCGGAAACAACATCTCATGACAGGATCCGACATATACTAGTCCGTGAACCATCATGTTAGGAATCAAGTAAGACACTACAACTGAATCGGATATAGCAGATATCAAGACAATAAAAACTATCAGTAAATGTACTCGCCTGTGTTCCTGAGCTGATAAGGTGAACAAACGCTTAGAGTAATCACAGACCTAAAGATGAGATACTACAAGTCAAAACATGGTTTAATAATGAAAGAAAAGCTAATCTAATCATGATATGCAAGTCTAAGTCAAAACTAGGTCAAACTATGTTACACCAAGCTAAACTAGGTCACACTAGGTCAACCAAGGTCAAACAAGGTCACAGGAAGTCAATCCAAGTCAAACTAGGTTAATTTGGGTCAAAGGTTGACTTAGTGTTGACTTATTATCAAAAGTCAACTCTAGCGAGCTCTGGTCAACACTGAGTCAACCCTAGGTCAAATAAGTCAAATGTTGACTAACAGTTGATTTTCAGTCAACTGGTAAACATTGGTTTGGTTTTGGTCAATTCTAGGTCAAGTGTTGACTTGAAGTTGACTTTTGGTCAAAAAGTCAACTCTTGGTCAACGGAGGTCAAGACTAGCCTAAACTACCCTCATCTAGTCATTACCTACCAAGACAACTTATTTCTAACCCCATCTTAGAAGTCAAACTCAAATCTCATCAATACCCTATTTCCTACATTCCCTTCTCCTTATTCTCCGTCTCCTTCTCCTTATTCTCCGTCTTATTCTTCTTATTCTCCGTCTTCTTCTTCTTATTCTCCGTCACCTTCCGTCTCCTTCTCCTTATTCTCCGTCTCCTTCTCCTTATTATCCATCTTATTCTTCTTATTCTCCGTCCCCTTCTCCTTATTCTCCGTCTCTTATTTCTTATTCTCCGTCTCCTTCTCCTTATCCTCCGTCTCTTATTTCTTATTCTCTGTCTCCTTCTCCTTATCTCCGTCTCTTATTTCTCATTCTCCGTCTCCTTCTTATTGCCACTGCTGCTCCTAATGCCTAACTGCTGTTGTTGCTACTGGGCTTAATGCTGCTGCTGCCACTTCCTACTGCTGCTGCTGCTATTTCTTATTCCTTCTTCTTCTACTTCTATTCCTCTCTCCCAAACTCTCATTCTCTTCCTCTAAAATCACACACACACACATCCATATATATATATATATATATATATATATATATATAAATATATATATATATATATGAACTCACAAACACATATACCCCTCTACTATATATATAGACACTCATACACACACTTATATCTATATATATATATATATATATGATACATACACACACACACATATAGAAATATATATATACACATATATATATTTCTCTCTAAAAAGGAAAAACCCCTAATAAATCCTTAAACTAGGTTTTTTGGAAAACCTATAAAAGCTATGGTCATTAAGTAGAGAGTGGTCTCCTCCATATTTATTGTGAAGGAATAAATACAAGAGAGAAAATTTATGGGGGTTAATGATCATACCTAGAATTGGTTTCCTTGAGGAAGAAGAAGCTTCAAAAAGAATAAAATGAAGAGAGAGAGTTTACTTTAGAGTGAAGTAAAAGGAGGGGGTTATGCCTATACATGGTCGGCCGGCGGGAGGGGTCTTAATGGGTTTGGGTGGAGACCCATTAGGCCTCCAAACCCATTTGACTTGGTTTGGTTTAACTCCAAATTGACTAATTAAGCCTCTAAATGACTAGTTAAGCCATGGAAGCATTGGTTTCTGGTTTCTAGCCTAGTTAGGATGGTATGTGGGCCAAACCTAGCTAGTATGTGGGTCCTACTAGTGTCCAGACTACCCGGGTCTCCAACTTAAGTCCAAATTGGATAAAATTCAAACTAAATCAACCAATTCCCTAAAAATCCTATAAAATCAAATAAAATTCCCAAAAATTATAAAACTTGGAAAATAATGAAAATACCCCTAATTCAAAAACTGGGGAGACAAATCTACCCACCTTAAAAGAATTTCGTCCTCGAAATTAAAACAACAATAGTAAATTATCAAAATCACAAGTCATGGCTTAATGTTTAAAATAATTTAAAATCTCAAAAATCAAAGCATGAATTAAGTGACTAAAATGATAAAATTTAAAATTACTCTCAAATAGAAACTGGGTGCTATAAGTCTATCCACCTTAAAAGAATTCATCCTCCAAAAATTAAAACAAAGTAAAGACAGAAAAAAATCATGCAGTTCGATAATCGTATGCGTCTGTCCAATCATCATGATACTCAGAATCTCCGTCATGCCAGTGAGCAAGGCTACGATAATCACAGAGTCCTCGACTAATGTACATACCTCTAGAATTATGGTATTTAAAATTTCTGCATTGCCGCTAGCTTGGCAGCGAAAACCTTAAATTCCCACACCCGAGAAATACGTCCGTAATCCCACTATATGTCCTCACTCTGCCTGCAAGCATGACCCTAGAGGATTCTAAAATCTCATAATCGAGGCGACCTAGCCCATACGACTTATCTCAGAAGAATATCACATCATAAGGACAAAATTTTATCAAACGATCAAGGAACAGATGGAATTGAATTTCAAGACAGTTTATAAGAAGGCAAACGCGAAAATGAGATCGAAGGATTGGAACTTGCTATCTGCACTGCAACTGCCTGAGTGGGCTCAACTGTCATGGCGAAAGCTCGCCCCGGCTGGCCTCATCTAGCCTGCTGTACTCTGTCCTGGCCTGCCTGTCTGGCTGCACGGGCAGCACAGTTCTTTACCTAGTGGTCTGAAGCTCCACAGAATAATCAAACTCCCTGCTTCATCCTATAAACCTTCTGGGTGTGCCCTATCTTCTTGTAGAAAGCACACTGGATGGCCTGCCTCTGGCCCTGTCCCTGGTGCTGCTGGGCACACGCTGGTGCCTGCTGAATCTGCAACAGAGGCTGCTGCTGCTGAAATGGCATCTGCTGATGCTAAAAGTGGGGGCGCTTGGCCGGTCCCATACTGGAACTCGCCCCCATGGTATAACTGCTCCGCTTTGGCTTGAGGCCGAAGTCATCCTCTGTAATCTGCGCGTGCATCAATATCTGATCGAATGCCGCATCACGGCGACCCGGGGTGCGGGTGCGCACTGCATGAATAAGTCCCCTATGGAACTTACGAGCCTTCTGCCCCTCATCCTTGATCATATCGGAAGCGAACCTGCTAAGGCGGAAGAACTCAGCTTCATACTCGTCCACCGACGAGTTCCCCTGCACTAGACCCACGAACTGGCCCTCCAATGCTGTAAGAGTCACGTCCGGAAAGAACTTCTCCTTGAAGAGCCTCCGGAAGTTCTTTCATATCAGCCCTCTCACCGACGCACGAGGATCCGTACAGTACCATATCAGCGCAATATCGAAGAATCGGCTGGCTGCGGCCGAAACCCAAAGTGCTCTAGGAAGCTCTGCCAGCTCCATGCTCCGTTGCACATCCTCTAGCCAATCGTCTGCATAAAGGATGCCCTTCGTGCCCGTGAAGTCCCTGGAGCTTATCTTCCTAAATTCTAATACTGTTCCTGGCCTGTACTACTGCTGGTACAGCTGCTGGCCAGTAGGGCCCTGCACCGTTCCCGGTGCCACTCTCTCTACGGCTGCCAGTACAAGCTGATGCGACTTCTCCATGCTCTGCCTCAGCATCTCAATCTGACGTTGTGACGCCTCCGTCTGGCATTGCGACGCCTCTGCCTAGGCTCACTGCATCTCTATCATCTGCTGAAGGAGAAGGAACATGTGATGTGTATCCATCGGTATCGGAGGTGGTGGCGGCAGTATCTCTGGAACAACGACCGAAACCCTCTGGGGTGGAGGTGGTAGACCTCCTTGTGTAACTGCCAGGGCCTTCGGGATAGTAGAATCACTGGGGGTAGTCACGTGAACCTCCTCCTCAGCCTGGTCAGATCTCTCGGGTAAGCTACTCGATCCAGTGGCCTGCGGGTGCGTCTTCGTCATCCTGGAGACGAATTGAAACAAGGAGTCAATATGGCACATGAGAAGATATTATCAAAGAAGGACAGTTAATTTAATACAAGGGGAGTAATCATGATAATCAAAAGATCGGAAGTGTGATTGAGAAACTCCTATCATATCCTAGGTCCTACGTCCTAATTGCAGGCTCATAATTAGTACTCTAAGTCGAGCACCATTACGAGATCGTACTAATTGCGACACCGGACCTGCGTGGGCTACCATAAAAATGTGTTACGACCAGCACCCTGATTAGGGGCACGAGTACGTGGTTACGTCCAGCCTACGCCGCAGCATCGGCGGTAGAACGCTGTATAGGTCATCTATAATACTACAACTAAACAGATAAAAGTACCTGTATAGTATATACACTCTGAATGGAGGTGACATAGCAATACAGTCTCAATCACAAAGCAAACAAGGATAGACAGCATGAAAGGAAATATATGATAGATGAAAAAGAAGTAAGTCCAAATCCAGCACAAGCCCAGATATATACAACATCACAGGGTCTCAAAATATAACATAGAAAGCTACAGTCTGATAATACTAGCCAGATCGCAGTCCAGTCAAACCTAGCTAACCTACACTACTCTGGGAGTACAAAGTCTAGTGGCTCTACTAACAAGCCATGGTCTAGGTCTACTCCATCAGACTCGACCCCATAATAGGTCAAGCAGTCTGCCTCAGAGTCATCTGAAATATATCAACGGTATCCTGTCAGGAAAATTAGCAAGTACAATCACTAACAGCAGTTCCATGTGAATTGACAAATTCTATAAGTGATAGTATAATAAACTACAAGACAAAGATATATGAAGACTTGGGAACCGTTCGGAAGCTGAATTACAACCCTTAAACCAAACAAGGACCGGGGTTGTAACCCTTCTCCCGAGCAGAAATTTGTCTCCAATCAAGGTATAACATAAAGGCATGAAGAACATGTGAGTCACTGAATATCATAGCATGGTGAAAAAGTACTGAATGTAGAACAGAACAGGATATATGATAAGATAAGTAAATATAAAATATGCCTTGAATTATTAGAGCGTTATGTGATCGGCTTGGGAATCATGATCAGGCTTTCCATCCGACCGGCTTTGAACAATGTGTACAATAGAACGGTAAGGCCGATCACCATGGAAAGCTATGAATGATGTAGGGTAAGGCTTTATCTGTCGTGAGGCGAGGGTATAGCTATGAACAATATGTACAATAGAATAATGTGGGAATTTGATCACACAACCACTAATAACTCCCCATCCTCCGAATAGTATAAAGGATCCGGACATAACACGTCATGATACGGGATTCAAAAGCAGGTGATCAGCCCACTCCCAAGTCCATGTCTATACAAGTACAAGTAACAAGTCGAGTCATGTACCAATATACCAAGTAACCCGAGAACAACATCTCATGACAGGATCCGACATATACTAGTCCGTGAACCATCGTGTTAGGAATCAAGTAAGACACTACAACTGAATCGGATATAACAGATATCAAGACAATAAAAACTATCAGTAAATGTACTCGCCTGTGTTCCTGAGCTGATAAGGTGAACAGACGCTCAGAGTAATCACAGACCTAAAGATGAGATACTGTAAGTCAAAACATGGTTTAATAATGAAAGGAAATCTAATCTAATCATGATATGCAAGTCTAAGTCAAAACTAGGTCAAACTAAGTTACATCAAGCTAAACTAGGTCACACTAGGTCAACCAAGGTCAAACAAGGTCACAGGAAGTCAATCCAAGTCAAACTAGGTCAATTTGGATCAAAGGTTGACTTAGTGTTGACTTTTGGTCAAAAAGTCAACTCTGGTCAGCTCTGGTCAACACTGAGTCAACCCTAGGTCAAACAAGTCAAATGTTTACTAACAGTTGATTTTCAGTCAACTGGTCAACTCTGGTTTGGTTTTGGTCAATTCTAGGTCAAGTGTTGACTTGAAGTTGACTTTTGGCCAAAAAGTTAACTCTTGGTCAACGGAGGTCAAGACTAGCCTAAACTACCCTCATCTAGTCATTACCTACCAAGACAACTTATTTCTAACCCCATCTTAGAAGTCAAACTCAAATCTCATCAATACCCTATTTCCTACATTCCCTTCTCCTTATTCTCCGTCTCCTTCTCCTTATTCTCCGTCTTATTCTTCTTATTCTCCGTCTCCTTCTCCTTATTCTCCGTCTCCTTCTGTCTCCTTCTTCTTATTCTCTGTCTCCTTCTCCTTATTCTCCGTCTTATTCTTCTTATTCTCTGTCTCCTCCTTATTCTCCGTCTCTTATTTCTTATTCTCCGTCTCCTTCTCCTTATTCTCCATCTCTTATTTCTCATTCTCCGTCTCCTTCTCTTATTTCTCATTCTCCGTCTCCTTCTTATTGCCACTGATGCTCCTAATGCCTAACTGCTGCTGCTGCTACTGGGCTTAATGCTGCTGCTGCCACTTCCTACTGCTGCTGCTATTTCTTATTCCTTTTTCTTCTACTTCTATTCCTCTCTCCTAAACTCTCATTCTCTTCCTCTAAAATCACACACACACATCCATATCTATATATATATATATATAAAAACTCACAAACACATATACCTATCTACATATATATATATAGACACTCACACACACTCATATCTATATATATGATACATACACACACACATATATATAAATATATATATACACATATATATATATTTCTCTCTAAAAGGAAAAACCCCTAATAAATCCTTAAACTAGGTTTTTTGGAAAACCTATAAAAGCTATGGTCATTAAGTAGAGAATGGTCTCCTCCACATTTATTGTGAAGGAATAAATGCAAGAGAGAAAATTTGTGGGGGTTAATGAGCATACCTAGAATTTGTTTCCTTTAGGAAGAAGAAGCTTCAAAAAGAATGAAATGAAGAGAGAGAGTTTACTTTGGAGTGAAGTAAAAGGAGAGGGTTTTGCCTATAAATGGCCAGCCGGGGGGGGGGGGGGGGTCTTAATGGGTTTGGGTGGAGACCCATTAGGCCTCCAAACCCATTTGACTTGGTTTGATTTAACTCCAAATTGACTAATTAAGCCTCTAAATGACTAGTTAAGCCATAGAAGTATTGGTTTATGATTTCTAGCCTAGTTAGGATAGCATGTGGGCTAAGCCCAGCTAGTATGTGGGTCCCACTAGTGTCCAGACTACCCGGGTCTCCAACTTAAGTCCAAATTGGATAAAATTCAAACTAAATCAACCAATTCCCTAAAAATCTTATAAAATCAAATAAAATTCCCAAAAATTATAAAACTTGGAAAATAACGAAAATACTTCTAATTTGAAAACTGGGGGTGACATCTGTCTAATGGCTACTTCAAATAAGATAAAAGATTCTTTTGATGATTTCTTATTTGATGAATTTGGTGATGCTTTTAGTGATCTACTTGAAGATCACAAAAAGGTACTCAATAAGTATAATCATGTAAAGGATAAGATCAAGGACTATGAATCCCAGATCCATAGACTTTCATGTTTACTAGAAAATATCAGAAATACTACACCCACGAAAAATACTGAAGAGGTATCCAAGCTTAAATTAAGCTTACACGATGCCGAATCAATCATTGAGAAACAAACACTTGATATCACGGCTTTAAACAAAGAACTTGCTGAAGATAAAAACAAGTTCAAAATTGCTACAGGTAGAATACACGGTCTTACTGCTAAATGTGATGAGTTAAATGCTGTCTCTAAGAAGTTATAGATTAAACTGGGCAAGCAGGTTATTCAACTGCAAGTTCAGTCTCATAGTCACAACACTTACAAACACAAGGCAGTTCAACATAAAAGGCACGTCACCACAAGAACACTCATCCACATGCTACACGAAATCATACTTTTATGTACACCTATTCACATGCAGCACGTAAAACACACACACGTAAACATCATCATCATCCTACTGTATTCAATCACTATCATCATCATGCTGCCGCACATAGTCACTATAATCATTATACTGCTGCACATAGCTGTCATCACCCTACTTATAAATATCACCATCAACATGCTCCTAGCATAAACATGCATGCTAGATGTACATTTTGTATCCTACATGGATATATTTCTCCACTATTTTGAATTAGAAGATTAGTTGATAAAAATATATATATGCATGGGTACCAAAGTCTAACTTCTGAGGACCCACAAGAATCTGGGTACCAAAGG